>CAUYRT010021704.1:0-11178 GCA_963574885.1 Lepilemur ruficaudatus
CTTATAGTCCCAGCTACTCAAGGGGATGAGACAGGAGGATTGCTGAGCCCACTAATCTGAGGTTGCAGTGAGCTGTGATGACACCACTGCCCTCCAGCCCTGGTGACAGAGTGAGACCCTGTCTCAAAAAAAGAAAAAGAAAAATTTAAGAGAGGAGGTCTCATGTTAAATCTTCTTGCCACAATAAAATAAATTTAAGAAATTTAAAATAACAATGATTTAGTACTTAATTGTTGTAAATAACCATTATAAAGAATGTATTGCATAGGACACTTTTACTTTGTCAAAAAGTTCCTGTGCTCACCATTTCCCATAGGAAGCTGCATAGCGGGGGGATCCTTGCTCTGACACTGCCGCTGGAGGTGAGGTACTGTGGAGGGGCCTTCCTGTTCCAAGTCCATGGTCTGTGCCGATCTGAGTCGCTGCCCTCCACTCCTTGCTGGGATGGGAAACTGTGAGGTGCTGCAAATCGGTGGTCGTGGCAGCTTCTCCTGATGAAGATATCAATGGTGTCTGGTTTTCAAGGCCACCAAGAGGAATAAATCATACCCACCTCTCCACACACCCCCATGCCTATGTCCTGTTAGTAGGAGCTTCTCCTGCCTCATGGGACAACTGATTGACTTTTGTTTTTTAAAGCCCAGTTCTCAAAGGACACAGGGGTGAGGGAGGCTAAAAATTAGAGGGTGGATCTGACCTGCCCAAAGGGGAGACAAGGCCTCCAGAGATGGAGGACCCTGGCGGGGAAGGGCACCATGGCAATGGAGAACTGTGCACACTCCCAACAGAGCCCTGGGGGCCTCAAGACCTGTGAAGAGGGTCCTCATGAGCCAGGGCAGCAGTTGGCGGGGAGCAACTGCACCGCCGCCGTTCCCCTGGGCCAAGGGTCAGGCTCCCCACAGCGTCCTGGCGCCATGGCAACTCTAGGATTCCCGTCTGGGCCCACGGAGATGGGGCCAGCTCCAGTGATGGCTGCATTGGCCTTGGGCTTCCTATGAGCTGGCAGGCAGGTGCTCACAGTTGGATGGATTAATTTGATTTTTTTAAAAGGTGAAATACAATGTTTCTCACACCCGAATGCTGTGAAGCAAATTTATACATGTTAAACTGGACTGTGGGTACATGTGACCCTGCAATCTCCCAGCACATCAGAGGCCTTGAGGGAAGCGCCACAGGGAAGGGGCCTGTGGGGGTTCAGAGAACAAAATCCTCGGAGGGAGGTGGAGAGAGTATCTCCTTGGCCAAAAGCTAACATGGAGGACACACAGGACAAAGCCGAAATGGGAAGGGCCCCTTCACCACATGAAAGTCTCCCAGCACCTTGCAGGTCCAAGGGAGTCTGTGACAGTGGGGCAGGTGGCCATGAACCAAGGCCTATGGAGCACTTGGTGGTCAAACACGGAGCACCTCCTGTGCTCCCTTCGGAGCTGGAGCCTGACAGAGGACTGGGTGGAGACAAAGCATGGCAAAAACGCCCCCACATCCTTGGCCACTGTGAGCAAAGTAACAGCTCTCCTGAGATGGAGACTGTGGCCAGACAGGAGAGGACATGACCCTGACTCACCTAGCAACCATGTAATCCGTATCATTACATATTATCTTATGTTCATGAAACTGCATGTAACTCTGTGCCAAGAGCATGAGAGAACATTATCTGGACTAATACGATGGATACTCCCATGTTTCAAGGCACTGTTTGGTGATCACGCCCAGCCACTCCCCTCTCAGAATCAGCCACGTTTGCGCCAGCAGGGAGGTCATCCGACCCAGGACGTGCCAATCAGCCTCTCTTTCTTGGGAATGTAGGATGGAGTGAGAGACCACAAGTCATCCTCAACATAGGAATGCAGCATCCAGTACACTGGGAGCTGTGGGGAGGAGGAGGCAGCAAGCTCATTCCATCCTGAGGACCAGAGAGATAGAAACCAGGCCACAGGGACAATGAGAATGAAGTAGCATCACAGAGAAGAGCAGAGACAAGGAAGAGTGCAAATGGCCTTCCAGTTCCAGATTCTAGTCCTTCCTGAGACCTCTTAGCATTCCTGCCCCTGGGCCCTGACATACCCCAGGATCCTTAAGATTTTCCTCTTTTGTCCAAACTAGGTGACACTGGGAAGACAGAGAGAGGCTGGAGCAAGGACAGGTCATGTCCACTTCCAGGGAAGGGGGATGAGAGATGGCCTTTTGTCTGGGTCTTAAAGGACATGGAAAATTTCTGAAATGTGGACAGGAATTACTGCAGTTAGGAAGTCAAAGAAATTACATCCTTTCACCTCCTCCTGAGTTTTGAATTATTGCAGACAGACACTGGCGTCTGGCAGATGGAAATTAAAATATTGCTCTTATTATTTCTAAAGTTGTTAAAAAAACAAGGCTAAGGTCTACAGCCAAGTGGGCTTACAAAGGCCTAACTTTTGAGCTAGACACTCCCTAGTTCCGGGCTCAGCCTGAGGAATGCTTTAGACTGCACAGTAGAGATGTCACCCAGAGCATCCTGAAAGGAGGGAGGAGGGGCTGAGGCCTGCATGCCCAGATCCTTCTCTCAGACCCGCTTACCAGATGTCACTTCCGAGAGGAAGACTGGGAGGGGGCGGGGACAAAGGCCAGGAGTGGGGCCCTAGGGAGATGTTTTGATAGGAAATATAAGGAGCAGGGAACAAGGCTCCTCCCACAGGGTCAGCTGTTTGTTCTCCCAATGCATGGGGTTCCTCTATCGTGTGTGCCATCAGTTAAGCATGTGGCAGTCCTCATCAGGGAAGACGCAATGGCAAACAACCTAGATGCTGTTGTTCCCACCGTCTGACACTGAACAGTCCTCTGCGTGTCCTGGGATTGCTGGTAGACAGTGTGCGTTTTACCCCAAGAAGGTTCTTGGGGTGCGATGACCCCAAGAATGAATGGATCAGGTAAAAACATCACTTAAATTGACTGTGTTCCTGTGGTCTGTCGCTATATAATAAACTACACCAAATTCAGCGTCAGAAAACAATGATCTATTATTATTATCTCTCACAGTTCTGCTGACTGGGCTTAGCAGGCAGTTCTCCCTGCTGGAGAACTGTGCCCGGGGCTGGAGTCATCGCAGTCTTCCTCACTCACGTGCCTGGCATCTGAGCTGGGCAGACCCCCCACAGCTGGGGCTCCCTGGGGCTTCCTATCTCTATGTGACCTCCCCGCACAGTCTCTCCTGCCTCCAAGGTGGCTTTGGCATAGCTCGGGGCTCCAAAGGCACATGTCGAAACACCAAAAGAACCAGGCAGCAGCTGTAGTATCATCTGTCATAACCGAGTCTCAGAATTCACACAGCATCACTTCTGCTGTTGGGAAGAGAGACTGCTCCTAATGGGAGAGTGGAAAGGTTTGGGAAGAGCACATGGGACTGGAAATAGTGTTGCGGGGCCACTTGTCCCCATTTTTTTATTTGTGGCAAAATACGCATAAAGTTTACCATTTTAACCATTTTGAATGGTACATACACATTGCGCACCATCACCGCTGTCTCTCTCCAGAACTTTTTTACCTTCCCCAATTGAAACTCTGTCCCCATTCAACAACTCCAATTCCCCCCAACCCCAACCCCTGGCAACCACCATTCTACTTTCTGCCTCTATGAATTTGACTATTCTAGGTACCTTGTAAAAGTGAAATCCTACAATATTTGTCCCTTTGTGTCTGGTTTATTTTACTGTGGGGCCATTTTTATAATATACAATTTGCCACATGCTCTAAGGTCAAGTTGTACCAAGGCCTATTCTATTTTTATAGAATAATTTAGAATTTTATTCTAAAATTACATCCAGCCGCACTGTCTAATATTTCCTGTCATTGGTCCTGCAATGAATTAGATAACAAAAAGATGCTCTAATAAAATTCTAACAAATAGAGAGGGTCCAAATTTGAGTATAAACATCTCTGCCATTTTCAAATTCCCAGGGGGAAATTAAAGTCCTAAAAATGAACTAATTTAATTCAGTCCAATGAACCCAAAGCCCAAAAATTATAAGTTAATGTCTAATGGAAGTAGAGTCCCAAATCAGATTATCTTGCCCTGTGAATTATAGTTCAAATTTCTTAAATAAAATTAAAATTTAAATAAATCACTTCTCAATTTTAAATTCTGCTCAGAGTCCTCCAGGGAGACCCTTGATGCCAGGATAAAGCTGAGATTTCTTCAGTAACTCCAGGCTCAGACGTTGCTCCCGAGATTGAGTGTGCTTCCTTTACAACCTCAGAGGTTAACAGGACGCAGGAGCTTATTACAGCATCACCTATTAACACATGGGGCTTTAAAAAATGTTCCCAGGCAAAATGATCTCCCCAGAATCCAGTATTTGCAGAATTTAGACTCAATTACTTAGTCAAAGTGTACAGGAGAAGCTCGAGGTGTTCTGGGGAAGGAGGATAAACAAAGAGAAGGCCTTCTTGGATCAGACTTACCAAATGATGTTCAGTCTGTGCTGGCGTCTGGAGCCTGCTAGCTGTGAATTTAAACTCGGCTGAGAGAATACTCCCACGGAAAGGTCAATCATGACACTAAAAAAAAAAAAAAATCTGGCACTCAAAGGTGGTTACAGAGTAGCAGAATTTTAAGGATGATTTCTCTGAATCAGTTCTGGCTTATCTAGACTTGGTTTTCTGATCTGATTAGATTCAAAGGCATCAGTGAACCTATTTCCAGAGATAAAGTGAGCACTGTGCTCTATAGCCTGAAGTGGCAAGACAGTTATGTAAAATTATTGCCTTTAGATGCCTTTAATTGTCTGTAGAAGGCTAGGCTCTGGGTGACCAAGTATTTGATGCTATAGATCGTTTTAATGAAAATAAGGAGTATGTGCTTCTCACTGGACTAGAGAATGTAGGGAAAGAAAATAATGAGTTTGGGACTTCAAATTCCTAGCTCAAGGTCCACATTAAGGACCTGGACATTCCAATGACTGCCCTGAAAGAAGCCCTAATCTCCTGTAGCCACAGGAAAACTAAATTAACGTCCAATCCAGGGGGTGGCTGAATTATAATGCAAATCAAATTGGCAACCACGTGGAACCTATTTTGTTAAAGTAAGGGTATTGACTGGGAAGGAGTGGGGCCCTGAGAACTGGGATGGGGACACATGGGCAGGTTCTAATGACGCTGGGGCCTTGAACCCCAAATTCTGCTCAGCCTTCTTTGCCAGTAGTAGCATCTCTTCCATCATCTGAGGAGGTTAATCCCCCCTTGTCTGAAGATCGTATAATGATCCTCCAAAGGACCTCCCTCCACCCTCTCTCCTTCCTAGATCTGTAACTCAATTTGAGTAACTGAAAGCCCCTGTGATGCATGAGGAAGTATAATATCCCTATGCTCTCCCTATTTTAAGGTGAGCTGATGAGCAAACTGTTTTCATCCAGAGCTGTGACTCCCTTTGTCATATGAGGTAACATGTTCACAGATTCTGGGGATTAGGACTCAACATATTTGGGGACCATCATTCAGCTTACCAAAGTCCCTTTTTTATGATAAGCATTTTAAGGTAAATTTTTTATTAAAAAAAAAAAAAACACCACTGGCTGGGTGCGGTGGCTCAAGCCTGTAATACTAGCACTCTGGGAGGCTGAGGTGGGAGAATCGCTCGAGGTCAGGAGTTTGAGACCAGCCTGAGCAAGAGCGAGACCCCTGTCTCTACTAAAAATAGACATAAATTAGATGGACAACTAAAAATATATAGAAAAAATTAGCCGGGCATGGTGGCACATGCCTGTAGTCCCAACCACTCGGGAAGCTGAGGCAAGAGGATCGCTTGAGCCCAGGAGTTTGAGGTTGCTGTGAGCTAGGCTGATGCCACGGCTCTCTAGCCCAGACAACAGAGTGAGACTCTGTCTCCAAAAAAAAAAAAAACCTAGAAAATATAGTGAAGCAAAGTGGAGGGGATCAGTAACACAGCCCTTATTGGACCCCAGCTGCACTCATTCTTTCGGCATCTGTGAAATAGTCGAGATTGCCATGAGGTGTGTTTGCCAGTTATCTTTCAGAATGAATTTTAAAACAATGGGATGCCTGTATGCCATTATATGTTTTCTAATGAGTTATTTTTGTCTGATTTGGTGCAGATTAGGAAACCAGATAATTTATTTTGGAATGGTATCAAAAATTAGAGTAACAAATATTGACACAAAGCTCACTAGGTGTCAGGAACTGTTCTAAGAGCTTTTGTGCATCATTTCCAGTCTCTCAGAACCCTTAGAGCAGCGGTCCCTAACCTTTTTGGCACCAGGGACTGTTTCCATGGAAGACAAATTTTCCACGGACTGTTGAGGGGTCTGGGGGGAGGGGATGGTTTTGGGATGATTCAAGCACATTACATGTATTGTGCACTTCATTGCTATTATTATTACATTGTAATATATAATGAAATAATTATATAGCTCACCATAGGTTGGAGGCCCCTGCCTTAGAGGATAGCTTTGCTAAGCCCATTTTACAGATAAAGAAACTGAGGCTTTCACCTTATCTACTGTTCTAACAGGTAATTATACAACAAACAAGAAGTATTCTACTAAAGTAAAACATAATATCCACACAAACATTTAAAATAGTATTAAGCAGCTATTATACCATATGCAGGGAGGGCTCTTCAAAGTGTAGAACCAGAAAGAAAGAAGAAAAAAATAGAAAGTAGAACCCTGCAAAGCAATTGCTAAATAATAAATCTTAAGTGCTAGAAAATGAAAAAAAAAAAAGAAACTGAGGCTTAGAGAGATGCTTCTATTACTTAGTGTGTGTGTATTTTAAAAGAATCAACAACCAAGCCAAAATAATTTTTTATAGAAAAGCTTCCTAGTAATCCCATTTAAACTAAAACCATAAACCGTAATATAACTGAAACACCTCTTGAGAGAGTCTCCAATTCCCTAAATATAACCCAATAAAGTTTGGGGAGCTATCCTATCTTTGGCAGACACTACTCGTTGCCCACCCAACAGCCCCATACCCGCCCTCCCCTGGCACTTCCCTCCCCACCACTTGGTTTTGTTCTCCCTCCTCCCGGCGGCCATGTTCTGATGTTTTCGAAGGGAGACGGATGGGGGATGGTTCTTGATTGGTCTGAGCCTGTCACAATTGTCTCATTCCAGGGTTTCTGAGTGATTGTTTGGACAAAGACATGGATGAGATTGGGGCAAACGAGGTATGAAAGAAGTCTGCAAGGGTATTTCTGGGAAGGTTTTCCTCACTTTCAAAAAGGAATAGGTGATAGGGACATTTCCTTTTCCTCTCTTTGGGTGCCATTCTATGTGATGCTGCAGCCATTTTGTAACCTTGTAATGAGGGACAAGCTTTAAAACAAGAGCTAGTCACTGAACATGGGAGAGCAGAAAAATGGTGAGAGAACCTGGGTCCTTGTGGTATGGTATCATTGACCTTCCGAGGTAAGCCCAGAACTACCCCCACCTCCAGACTTCTTTTTATGAGAGATAATAAAAATCCATATCTTAAAGCCAATCTGCAATGGATTTTCTATTTCTTATAGTAAAAATGATCCTAACTGATACATTATTCAACTTCCCAAAAGAAAGATGTCTTTCAAGGGTAATTCGGAAAATTTTCTGACACAGAACAAAATGTTCTTGATCTAATAATAATTCCTCAGAAAATTGGTTTGTTCTGCTACCTTATGCTTCAAAATTAGGTAAAACCTAGAGTCCAGCAAATTCATTTCAAGTTTGGAAGACTGGAAACATTTGTTTGGCATGAAATGCAGGACTGGGGACCCTTTGTGGTGACATCACCAAATTCTCCTTTCAAACCCAAAGCCCGTGAGGGTAGGACAAATGAACAAGAAAGTGACAGGCAGCATTCCGATGGAGGAAAAGCACACAGCAGTTCCCTCAAGGGAGGCTGATGAGCAAGCGACACGTTAAAACATGCCTCTGAGTATTTTTTGTTTATTTTATGGATTTGTTTGCTTACTCAAAGATCACTTGGTTATAAAACCTTAAAAGCAATGAAAACAGAGTTGAGAACGGAGCATTGACATAATTCTTTTAAAACCGACAGGGAACAATATTACTGACAAAAAGAATAGGTTAGTTTAATTTAAAAACATGTTAGTAAAATGAACAATCCATATAGCCTCAAACTAACAATATAGGTGTTTATATGTTAACATGGAAATATATGCAAGATATATTAAGTGAAAAATAGTTGCAGAAGTATCTATAATGTCAAAGTGACCAACGGGTCAGGTTTTCCAGGGCCTAAGGAGTTCCTGAGATATGGGACTTTCAGTTTTAAGACCTGGAAAGCCCCATGCAAATGGGGACAAGATGATCAACCTAGATAATGTGATTCCATCTCTACAATAATGATGGAAATAGATAGTCCATTAACAAAATGGCTTCAGCTACAAAAAACAGAAAACCCTGGCTTATAACAAGGACATTTGCCATTATGCCCTTACAAGAAGTCCGTATATTCAACATGTCAGCAAGGTTCTTGGTTTCACTCTCATAGGCACACATGGCTGCCGTGGCTCTGGGCATCCACTTCAAATAACGCGACATCCACTGGAGGAAGAGAGGCTGCCTCTGCCCGGCTATGTGAGGGGTCTTACCCAGAAGACCCCAGCCGGTCATTCTCAAGTCTCAGTGGGCAGAATTGCAACATGTGTCCTTTCTTTTATTTATTTATTTATTTTGAGACAGAGTCTCACTGTGTTGCCCGGGCTAGAGTGCCGTGGTGTCAGCCTAGCTCACAGCAACCTCAAACTCCTGGGCTCAAGCGATCCTCCTGCCTCAGCCTCCCGAGTAGCTGGGACTACAGGCATACTCCACGATGCCCGGCTAATTTTTTCCATATGTTTTTAGTTGGCCAATTAATTTGTTTCTATTTTTGGTAAAGATGGGGTCTTGTTCTTGCTCAAGCTGGTCTCGAACTCCTAAGCTCAAATGGTCCGCCCGCCTCAGCCTCCCAAAGGGCTAGGATTATTTTTTTCATTTTTTAAATGATTAAGCTTAGTGAAATGTGTCCTTTCTTAAGCCAAGCATTGGCATGGGAAATGGCTTGTATTTCCTGAACAAAATGGGGTTGTTTAGAAAAGAGCAAGGGTAGATGTTGTATAGACAGCCAACAACATCTTCTATGTATACATTTTTACATGTTAAATTACATAAAATAATGCATTGAAAAACTCGGCAAGAATATAAATAATGTTAACAGTTATCTATGAGATGGGACTTGTGCTAGGTAAGATATAAATGTTTGTGATGTTTTTATTGTTTTTTTCTTTTACAATAAGCTTGCAATTCTGGGAGGCTGAGGCAGGAGGATCACTTGAGGTCAGGAGTTCCAGACCAGCCTGAGCAAGAGCAAGACCCTGTCTCTACTAAAAATAGAAAAAATTAGCTGGGCATGGTGGCATGCACTTATAGTCCCAGCTACTCAGGAGGCTTGCTGGAGGATTGCTGGAGGCCAGGAGTTTGAGGTTGCTGTGAGCTATGATAATGCCATGGCACCCTAGCCCGCGCAACAGAGTGGGATGCTGTTTCAAAAAAAGAAAAGAAAAACAAAAAAGCTTGTAAGTTTTGGCAAGTAATAAACATTATTTTTACATTTAAAAATGAAGTCATTTATAATTAAGTGTAGGAAAAGAGGATTAATTTCACTGAGGATGTGGGCCAGTGTAGGTAAAGAGAGTAAAAACTCCAGGATGGTGGCAGGGAGAGGCCTTCAGCTATAAACCTAAGTCAGCACTGAGGTAAAGAAATATGTTCCAAGTTGCCATTTTTGTTCTTAAGTCAAATTGCATGCTGTTGAAAATGATGTAAGAAAGCAGATGCTGAAAAGATTCAGATTAATAAGTTTTCGTTATTGTTTTTTAAAAAGTTATCCAGGAAGTGTACAATGTACTACGTACCCATTTGGAATTTGGAAATGAAAAAAATTAGTAGTTCTAAATAGGATACAATGATCGTATACTGATATCTATATCAGTATAAATTTCAAATTAAATTAAATTTTTTAACCTTAGAGAGTATATTAAGGAAAACTTGAAGTAAGTTTTGGTTTTTCTCGGTGTAAAATATAGCTGTCATTTGGAACAGGTTATTTCTATAACTTAGGCCAGAGTTTCCTAAACTGTGCTTTGAAGAAATTTAGTATGTGTTCCATGAAAATAATTGATACCGATGCTATTTTTTCCTACCAAAATTTATTCTATAAAAGCACATATGTAAAAAATCAAGTCAATGAATATTGTTATTTTTAATTATGTAATAATCTGCCTTTAACAGAGAGAGCTGGAACAGTCCCTGGAGGACATTTGCTCTGTACTTTGAGTCAGGGACAGCATTGACCAACTGACCTATGAGCTGATGGTGGCAGCCCTGATAACCTCCCACACAGCGTCCACTCTCCCTGCCTTCCTTACCAGAAGAATCAGGGTTTGTTCAGGGTGCCCAAGGGCACAGCTACAAGACTAGCTTTTTCTTTGCTCCTTTGCAGCTAGTCGTGGCTATGTAACAGAGTTTTGGCTTACCGGAAGTAAAGGACATCTACTAAATCAGCTTTGAGAAAGAGGTTGTTGCACCCTTTGCCTTTTATCCTTGTCTTCCTTCTTCCTGCTTGAGACACAAACTTGACACCTGAAGGTGCAGCAGCCAATTTGTGACCATGAGGACGAAAGCCACATGCTAAGGATGGTGACCCAAGAATACAGATGAATCTGGGGTCCTTGATAGCATCATAGATCACTGCACCAGTCCTGGACTGCTCAACTCTGAATTGTTTATCCTAGAAAAACAAACACCCTTATTATGGTCAGATTCTTGTTACGTGCAGCCAAATGCAAGCCTAATGTATAACCATGTACATCTCCTATTGATTCACTACCATAAATGTCACATACCTTGTCACATAATTTCAGCATATGTTCATGATATTAAGCAACGTATATTGAATTTTTTTTGAGACGGAGTCTCGCTCTGTTGTCCAGGCTAGAGTGCCATGGCATCAGCCTAGCTCACAGCAACCTCAAACTCCTGGGCTCAAGTGATCCTTCTGCCTCAGCCTCCTGAGTAGCTGGGACTACAGGCGTACACCACCATGCCCAGCTAATTTTTGTTCTATTTTTGGTTGCCCGGATAATTTCTTTCTATTTTAGTAGAGATGGGGTCTTGCTCTTGCTCAGGCTGGTCTTGAACTCCT
>CAUYRT010021706.1:0-14584 GCA_963574885.1 Lepilemur ruficaudatus
CTTAGTCCATTGTTGCACTGCATTTGCTATAAAATGAGTTTCTCGTATGATTTAAAATGAAATATTTCTGTTCTAGATATCTATTTCTGTTGAAAGCATTTGTTTCACTTCTTTGATATACAAATAAAAATCCAGAATTAGTACCAATCCCACTCAAGATCCACTTGTAACCACGTGGAACCATCATGGGTAATAAGGCAATGTAATCCAGCTACCAGCTTGGGGTGGTCCCAACCACTATGGTAGACAACCCGTGGCTGCATTTATTCTCTAATTTTTTTTATTGACAATAGAAATGTTAGTCACAAGTTAAGATTCTATGATGATGGGATACATGCTTATTTGTTTGTTTTTTCCTGTTTATTGTTACATTGCTTGAATACTTCTATGGCTATGGCTACTCACCCCATGCACTCAAGCATCCACTTCCAAGAACCAAATTAAAAAAAGGGCACGTTCTTGTTGGCTCCAGCCATATTCATAATTTGAAATGCTGTTCTTTTGATGTACACATGCATGCTTCTCTTTTATTTTCTCCGCTCATTCTGCTTTTATTTTTTCTCTCCCCTCAAAATGCATAGATTTTCATAACATAGTGTTCTATATTAGGGTTGCCTTTTTCTGCCAGTTACCTAAGATCCATTTTCCGGACGATATTGTCAGTCCATTGTTTACTTCAAAAATCTGTAAAAATTTATAGCATTGTTGTTACCATCTAGTTTCTACAGTGCCAGCAGGAACACATACTTTAAATCTTCCCATTGAGCAGGTTTATCTTTTTCCAGATTAAGCCAAAGAGCAGTCATCACCCAGTCAGATGTAGCTGCTTTTTAGACATCATGCTGGCCTTCCACTATTGAGCTACTATGTGCAAACCGTGCTGCTCATTTAATATTCTCCAATAACTGATTCCATACAGACTCCTGTTCACCTATAGAATATAATATAAAACCAAAAGGAATGTGTCATCTGCCTGTTTGTAGGTGATCGATACTCATAACAAGTCCACGCCATTTCCATTTAATGAGTGAACTCTTCCGAGCATTTCCTGCCTGGAGGAATGATATTCTGACATAACCAGAACATGGTTATTTCAAGTCTCAAAATTTTTTATTTCTTCTGCAATACTGTATAGCAATTTTACCTAAGGCATAGTAACAGCCAAAAATTCCCCTTCAAAATATGTCTAAATTTTTCCTTGGAACCATTTTTACTTTGCTTTGTACTTTATTGGTTTAAGCAGCCATCCCCTAGAAGTCTTATGATTTCAGCCTTAGCTCTGTCTTCAGATTGAAATATGAACACGATATCATAAGAATAATGAGTAAGTTCTTTTCCATGGAATCAAATCTAAGTGTGTTCTCACCAGGTTGTGACAATAAGCTGTAAAATTTAAATATCCTTGTAAAAAAAAAAAATAAACAACAGTAACTCTGTGTTGAAGCCCAATCCATGTGAATGTAAATTGCCTTTCATGTTATTCCAAAATAGAAGGGAAAAGAAAGCATTAAAAATATTATTCAAATAATGCTAATCTCCTTTAGATGGTTACACAGCTTAAATTGTTAATACTATGTAGGGCACAGGTGAAAATATGAGTAAGCATCAGTTTATTAAGATCCTTATAACCTAGAGCCTAGCTGCAGAATCCATCAGCTTTTCTCCCAGCCCATATAGAGTATTTAACCAGGAATTTTGTGGATATCTATACACGTGTCTAAAAAATTATTAATACTAGAATTTCTTACTGCTTTCCAGCTTTCCTGTATACTTTTAAATTAGCAAGTTGATTTGCCTTAGATAATTTTATTATTTCACATAGCAAATTAAAGCAGCGATGAGAATAGATGTGCATGCAATCCATTCCTCCATAATTTAAGTAAGAGAAATGCCCCACATTCAGACATCACATCCATTCCAACAATACATTTGAGTGAGGGTAAGGAAAGAATCATAACTACCTACTGAATACTCCTATGTTTTGATAGTCTATTGATTTTTTTCTGTGGCTTATATAATCTTTTGCTGCTTATTATTACGAGATGGACCATGTTCCAGTAAAAACAGGTATCTGCCTAACTCCTTTTTCATGTTATATTCCTTCCATTTACAAGCTGAAACATCATCCCTATCTTGGGAGTTCTAACAGCCTTGAAACATTTCTCATTTATTTTCATTTTTGCTAAAACAAGCAAAAACACTCAAGGTACTACATTCTTGGTTGACTTACATTTCATATGATTTTCTTTTTGATCCACTTATTGATTTTCCCTACTTTTGATCTGCAAAGTCCAGGTCTCCTTGGTATGTTTTTATTCCCCTCAATGATTAGAGAACTACCTCATCCCAGGCATGACTAGGAATTCAACGTGGCAACAATGGTTCCTCATCCCACCCTTTTCCTCGTCTTCCTTTTATCCAAATGGAGTCTAAGACATTTTTTACATTATAGAGACAGAAATCAGTTTAAAAATACTGAAAGCTATATAGATTACATTTATTTTATAGGCTGGATAGTTGAGAAGACTCTGCAGAGCATATGTGGTCATGCATTTCATAAAGGGAACGTTCGCTGGGCAGAGTGGCTCACACATGTAATCCCAGCACTTTAGGAGGATGTTTCACTTGAGGCCAGGAGTTCAAGACTAGTCTGGGCAACATAGCGAGACCTCATCTTTATAAAACCTAAAAAAATCAGCCACTAGCCTTATGTGGTGTCATACGCCTGTAGTCCCAACTACTCAGGAGGCTGAGGCAGGAGGATCACGTGAGCCTGGGAATTTGATGTTACAATGAGCTATGATTGCACCAATGAGCTGAAGCCTGGGCAACAGAGTGAAATCCTGTCTCTAAAAAAATAAATAAATAAAATAAGTAATCCTAAGTAGGTTTCTTATAGTTTTGTTATTATTATTTTCTTAAAATATTTATTCCTATCAGCTGGTTGCTATTATACTGGGGTGGAATTGAATTATTTATGTTGATCTTATATCCAGCAGTTTTGTTAAAATCTTATTAATTTAAATAATTGCTTTGATAATTCTCCAGAGTTTTCTATGTAGATAATCACATTGTCTACAAATAATGTGATTCTTTTCACTTTCTAAACTCGATATCCTAATATACTGCCTTTGAACAACAGGATATTACTAGACAGACATTATTTTAGCAAGCATCATTGTTTCTTTTTAGTCATTTTAAATAGTGTCATTTAATTTTACAATATTAAGTATGGCTTGAGTTTTGATGAATAAATATCTATTTCTGTAGAATGTGCAGAAAATTCCCTTTTGTATCTGATATGATGAGTTTTAATGTTTCATTTCTAATAATAAATGAACATATAAATTTATCAGAAAACTTTGTCATGCAATGGGCTTGGGTAAATATTAAAATATGTCCTTTTTGATGGCTGGAACTTGTGGGCAGTCACTTCAGCAGAAACAGTTCAGAAGGATATAAAAAATGCACTGATTATGTATTTTATGTAAATTATATTTAAAATTTTATACATATGTTCATATGATGTACAATTTTTTTAGGAATATCTATTCTATACAATGTGAAAAATAAAAAAAAAAAACTCTTGAGTATTATATAGAGACCATATCCTCCGTTGCATGTATATGTACTTGTACAGGTCAATGAGAACAAATAGCAAGTTGAGAGAATTACACACAAGACTATTAACCTTGGCTAACTCTACATTATTGGCATAGGGCATGCAGCAGAAGATAAGAGAAAGGAAAATACATTTTTATTTGAACATTATTCTACTGTTCTAAAAGCATATATCACATTTATACTATCATTTAAATGAAAAACAGAAAAAACAAGAATGATGTAAGAGTACTAACCATCATTTTCTAAACAATTTACCTGAAAATATTAAACTTTACAGACTTATAATGTGATAGAAAAATTCCCTCTAGCCATTTTTCTAAATATAATGTATAAAATTGCATTAAGATACTGTCTCTTTTGTAGTAGATACATACTGTAGTGAATAGGTTAAAAGCAAAGGCTTTAGAGTTCAAAAATCTGGGCTGTAATCTCAGCTCTGCTCCTTATCAATAAGGTGAATTCAGAAAACTCAATCTACCAAACTTCCCTCTGATTTATAAAATATGCATAACAATGTCAAGCTTACTGTGGTGATGAAAGTGATAATACATATGAAGTCTTCCAGAACCTTGCACTCAGTAAATTTAGCCACTCTTATAAAACATATAGTACGTCCTTTGGGAAGGGCTAACTTTTCAAATAGATTAACAGTGAGTCCCACTAAAAGCAGCTCTTGATACACTTAGAGCATGAACGAGCAACCAGAGAACAAAAAATAGTTTTTTTTGTTTTTTTTAAGCATCTATATGTGTCAAGTTTTTTACTAGGTGAATTCACAAATGGCTATTTCATTTACTAAATCAAATTTGTATTACCCACATGTTCCAGAATCCTTCCTATCTGCATAAGAAAGATATGCAACATACTATTATAAATACAATTCATAGATTTTTAGAAAAAAATGGAGTGCATCTATATTTGCCACATAAATACTTAGAGGTAGAAGAGATTTTTTTCATGTTAGGACTAGAAGAACTAGAAATATCATTTTTAATACAAAAACTAAAGAAAAATTTAAAGGAATAAGAACAAGAAGGTAGATAGTTTATGATTTGGGGTTTGTTAATTTTTTATCTTCCATAAAGAGGCAGTCAATACATACTGTATAAATTTAATAAATAAGGAAATTGAAAATAAGAACATTTAGAGCTAAATTGATACAACTATATTTTTTAAATTATCTATCACAGCTTGAAACACAGTAGGGTGACTATGGTTAACCATATACCACATATTTCAAAATAGCTAAAGGAGAAGATTGGAAACATTTCCAACACATACAAAAAATAATAATTCCTCCAGGTGATGGATATCCTAAATACCCTGACTTAAACATTACACATTCTTTGCATGTATCAAAATATCACATGTACCTAATAAATATGTACACATATTATGTATCAATAATTTTTTTTAGAAAATGATCTGTCACAAATATATATTTTTATAATTATTAAAATACACAAAATAACTTTTTAAAATGTCAATGTTTTATTCCTGGCCTCAAAAGCAAGGTTCCTGCATCATAAGACAACACACTGTATTTTTCACTACTTTATTTCTTTTTCCAAATTACCACTTCTGTTTTTAAACTTTTAGCCTCAAAACGTTAATTTATCATTTTAGGTATTTATAGAACTATAAATACCTGAACCTCTGTCAAGAGGTATTAAGGCTCAAATAAAAAGAAAGAGAACTAATAAAGCTTCATGTATGAAATCAAAGTAAATGTGCAGCCTTTGGCAGTGTGGTATAGTAGAAAAAATATGAGTCTTCAGTAGATTTGTGTCCCGGTTCTGGTTTACATGATTTTTTTTTTTTAAATAGTGTTTAAGATACTTTTCTGTGAGTTTTAGTTTTCTATAAATGAAATAACAATATTGGCTAAAACGATCACATTTAACAATGAAGAAAATACCCAAGTACACAGCCTAGTCTTAATTTTACATATTTTTTTCTGTTAAGAAGCAATTAAGGGAAAGAACTAAAATCAATGCTAATTTCATTCAATAAAATCAGACAAATATGTTAAAAGAGAAACCTAAATTTTCTGGATAGCCAACAGAATGATCCAATAAAGACTTCATTTAACATATGTATGCATCATGCATTGTCTTAAATGATCATAAAATATTGGCAAACTAAACAGGCACAGATGCTGTCTTTACGTTCTCAAAATAGTGCTTGAGAGAGAGGGAGAGAGAGAGAGAGAGACAGAGAGAGAGAGAGAGAGAGACAGAGAGAAAGAGAGAGAGAGAGAGAGAGACAGAGAGAGAGAGAGAGAGACAGAGAGAGAGAGAGAGAGACAGAGAGAGAGAGAACTCTTAGAGACCATCTGGGATCTGACCAAGGCCAGGCCACTTAATGTCTGTGTAATTGTGGACAAATTAATTTACTGTGATTTGGTTTCTTCTTGAGGTAGGTTTATAATAGCTCCCAAAGATATGTCCATGTTCTAATCTCTGTGAATGGTACCTTATGGGGGAGGGGGGAGTGTTTTAAGATATAATTAAATTAAGGATCTTGAGATGAGATTGTCCTGAATTTTCCTAGTGCATTCTAAATGCCATAGGAAGTGGCTTACAAGAGAGAAGCAGAAGGAGGTTACACACAAAGAATAGTTGGCAATGTGATCATGAAGGAAGAATTGCAGTGATGCAGCCACAAGTCAAAGCATGTTGGCAGCTACCAGAAGCTGGAAACGGAAAGGGACAGATTGTCCTTAGAGCCTCTGGAGGGAGTCTGGTCCTATGGAAACCTTGATTTCAGCCCAGTGAAACTGATTTTAAAAAGGTGAAATGCAGAACTATTAAAGGATAAGCTTCTCTTGTTTTAAGCCAGTAAGTTTGTAACAATTTGGCAGCCAAAGGAAATTACTATAGTGAATGCAATGAAATTTATTTAAAGTATAATGGGTGACACAGGCAAATAGTCAATCATTGGTGTCCAAGACTAGAGAGGATACCAAAATTGAAGGAGACCTCTGAACAGAATTTTAACAGGTAATCAGGTTACATAAGTAATCAATAAACTCACAACAACAAAAAGCACAGATCCAGGTGGCTTCATTCTTAAGTTCTTTGAAACATTTAAAGAAGAATTAATATCAGCCCTTCTCAAACTCTTCCAGAAAAGAGAAAAGTTCACTCCCTAAATCAGTCTGTGAGACCAACACGACCCTGATACTAAAGATAGTTAAATAAATCACAGGAAAATAAAACTACAGGTTAATAGCCCTTATGAATATAAAAGAAAAAATTACTAGCAAACCAAAGCTAGCAATATATTAAAATGATTATACACCATAACCAAATATTTAGTTCATTAAATATGAAATGTCAAATTTTGTATCAAAAGTTTAGTTTATTATATCTACAACAAGAAGCAGTACAATTAATTAAAGTATGCACCTAAAACATTGACACAGTTTTGCCATCTTAATAGTAGTTTGTTTACGCAGCAAAGAAGACTGGAGAGCCAGTGGTGATGAAAACACGAAAGGTGTTTTCCACAGCTTGTTGAGAATTGAATATTTTTCCTTGAAAGAAGTGGTCCAAAGCCTGGAAGAAGTGGTGTCAGTTGGTGCAAGGTCTGGTGAATACGGTGGATGACAGACAGTTTCCAAGTCTAGTCTCTGTAGTTTGAACATTGTTGTTCATGCAACATGTAGTTGAGCATTGTCTTGAAAGAGGATTGGCTTGTCTTTATTGACCGGTCTCAGCTGCTTAATCTCTAGCATCCTCATTATTTCATCCAATTGGTTTCAGTAGACATCTGCTGGAATTTTTTGACCAGGTTTTATAGACAAGAAATAAAGCTAGAGAATCTAATGAAGTTTCTGGAGAGTTATATCTTTAAACTATTAATAACATGTAAGATGGATAATATATGTTAAACAACATGATTACTTTGTATTTTGTACCAGGTTGGAGAAAATTAGTAGATGAGTGTTTTAAGTTGGATTGTGTCCCCCAAATTCTTAGGTTGAAATCCTAAACCTCAATACCTAATGATGTGACTTTATTTGGATATAGAGTATTTACAGAGGTAACCAAGTTAAAGTGAAGTCATTGTTTTGGGCCATAATCAAATGTGACTAGTATCTTTATAAGAAGGGAACATTTGGATGAAGACATGGAGAAAGGGGAAGATGATGTGAACACAAAGGGAGAATATGTCAGTGCACAAGCCAAGGACAGAGGATTGGGGCAAATCTTTCCCTCATAGCTCTCAGAAAGAACCAAACCTGCTGACACTTTGATCTTGAACTTCTTGCTTCCAGAACTGTGAGACAATAAATGTGTGTTGTCTAAACCATCTAATTTTTGGCAGTTTGTTACAGCAGCCCTATCAAGATAGTACAATATTCCTAAATCAAATTCTATCTCTTGTCAATAATTTTTTTAAAGTTGTATCAAGGAACAGGAATTTATTTAAGAACATCCACCAAATACAACACACTGAAAGCTCCCTCTTTCTGTTTACCAGTGTGAGTGCTGTATGTCATGAGATCTTTCTTTGTCTTTCCTCTCAATCATTTAGTGCTCATTCTCATTCCTGCTTCTGAAGATGTCAGGTCTCTTCTCCATTTAAGTGACTACTAATCTAGGAAAAATTGGGGGGTCAGTATGCATTGGAGTCCACAGGATATAATAAACATTATAGTCACCCTGAAGTCACAAGATAAACTCACACCCAAAATTTGGTTCAGAGAACAAGAATGATGACATCTCTGTCTCTCTCTGTCTCTGTCTCTGTCTCTGTCTCTGTCTCTCTCTCTCTCTCTCTCTCTCTCTCACACTCACACACACACACACAAGTAGTGAAGACATAAGCAGATTAACTACTTATATAATGAGGCAATCTGGAAAGAGCAGGATTATTCTTTCAAGCTGATCTCAAAGTAGTTCACAAGAACAAGAAAATGAGATGAAACCAGCTTTTTTATTGTTTGTTTGTTCTTACTGTGGGTAATGTGTAGGGCCAGGTTGAGATTTGCTCCACACAGGCAGGAGCTTGTGTGTTTTTCAATCTCCTGCTGTTGTCAAATAAGTGAGCACCCAGAGCACCCAGGCTTTCCTATTAGCTTGTCCAGATGTGGAAAATAAAGGCAGTCAACCACCCCTAAATGGAGTCAGACTCCTTACTAACATGAGAGAAGGAAAGAGCTAGAACATATGTCAATATCCCTTTTCCTATTGCTTCCCTAGCCTTCTGCCATTATTATATTTTTTTCAGGGAAATGGAATATTTCTGATTCTTCATACTGTATCCCATTCTACTAGAAAAGGAAAGATAACCTGATGGGGAGAAATATGTTGTGGTGTTGATATGGAAAGTGGAAGTATCCATGGGATCCTCAGAAGAGAAGATACAGTTTATGAAACTAAATCAGAGAATTGTAAGTTGGGGGACATTATAACATTGCAAGAAAAGCTGTCAGTACTCTAAATTGCTTGAGGCATGGACTGCTGAAATAATATTTAATAAAAAGTTTTCTTGTGTCCTAAAATCTGGCAGCAGAGAATACCAGCAACCAAGGTGATTCATTTAAGTATATAGGTAGAAAGTATCTTATGGGATTTCTAAAGTATTTTATTATATTAAATCTTAAATAATTGAGGCACTAAGAAATGTGTGCTTAGGAATTAATAAGAAGTTCCCTTATTTTTTTATTAGCTAAAATGTAATGGTAAAATGTCTTTGAATAGTAAAAAGAAAAAAAAAGAAAGGTCACAGAAATAACATTAAATCATGGTCCAAATATAATGAGCTATATGAAAATCTCATGAAGAGATAATATTTTAATAAAGCAATTTAATCCCCACCGTGGGGCAAAAGAAATGAACCATGTCTTGATTCAAACTTAAATATCAGATTCAAATCTAGTGGGCAATGAAAAGGTTCATGACACCTTAAAACAGTATGAAAATGTTGTTAATATATAGATTTTTTAGATTTTTTTCTTCCCCACAGCAGTGTCTTCATTATTATCTAATTTTCAAAAGGAACTGAGATAGCAAAATTTTTGCATCAGTGATGTACTCATTGTAGTCATTGTTCTGACTGAATGAAATATGCCTATTGCAAAGCGAATGTAAAACAATGTTCCTACAAATGGTCTAAGATATATCCATTATTCAAAGAAGCTGAAGTTGATATAACCAAATATTACAGATTCATTTATAACAAATAATCCAGATGGTCTAGATATCATCTGCTAAATGAGCTTTCATATAAAAGAATGCACTATATGGGCCCATGGAAGAACATTATTTACCTTTTAAGTAGTAAATCTTATTTCTTTTCACATGGAGATCTGGTCAGGTCATAACTGCCTCTGGTGTCCCTGAAGAGGGAACAAATAAGTTAAATATTCATATTTTTAAAAAATAGTAGCTTAAGATAACATTTACATACCATAAAATTTACTTGTTTAAAGGGTAGAATTCATAGGTATTCAGTATAGAGTTGTACATCCAATCAGACTCCTAATTTTATTTTCCTCACTTTAGAAAAGAAGCTCATACTCATTAGCAGTCACTTGCCAGTTTCTCTTCCCTTCAGACTGTAGAAACCACTAATCTGCGAAGTCTGTATGAATTTACCTGTACTGGACATTTCATATGAATGAAATCATAAAGTGTGTGATTTTTAATGACTAACTTCTTTCGCAGCATAATGTTTTTAAGTTTCATCCACATAGCACATATCACTGCCTTCCTTTTATTGCCAAATAACATTCCAATGTGTAGATATATCCCTTTTGTTTATCCATTGATCTGCTGGTAGACATTTGAGCTGTTTCTACTTTTTTAGCTATTGTGAGTAATGTTGCTACAAATAGTCATGTACAAGATTTGTGTGGACGTGTTTTCATTGCTTCTGGTATAAATCTAGGAGTGGAAGTGTTGGGTCATATGGCAACTCTGTATGTAACCTCTGAAGGAATTGCCAGAAAGTTTTCCAAAGTGACTGCACCATTTTATACACCTACTGGCAATGTGTAAGTGTTCTAATTCCTCCACATATGCACCAACACTTTGTACTAGTTGTCTTTTAATATAGCTATCATAGTGGGTATGGAGTGATATCTCAATGTGATTTTGAAATGCCTTCCCAAACGGTTAATGATATTGAGCATCTTTCCCATGCTTATTGGCTATTTGTTTATCATCTTTGGAGAAATAACTGTTCAGATACTTTATCCAGTTTTTAACTGGGTTGTGTTTAATATTGAGTTTTTAGTGTTTTTACATATTCTTGATATAGATATATGATTTAAAAATGTTTATTCCCATTTGTGGGTTGTCTTTTCAGTTTCTTGATGGTATCTTTTGAAACACAAATGTTTAGTTTTGAAGAAGTCCAGTTTATCTATTTGTTGACATTATTGGTTAGGCATGCACACTAGATTGAAAGTTAAATAAGGACAGTTTCTGTATTTGTCTTGTTCATCAGTGTATCCATAGAGCCTACCACAATGGCTCACACTTAATTGGTGCTTAATACATTGAAGAAAATGATTAACATTTCATCCTTAGCCTTGCATACTGCTTTGAGACATGCATAGCAATACGCTGATTATGAGATGTATGAGGTAAATGAGAGTTCTACTTAAGTTTCTATGTGCTGACACAAGCATCTTTGCCTATCAAGATTGTTTGAGTAATTTGTCACCGGCAAATACTCTGTATTTCTTGAGTCATGTGCAATTAATGAATGACCTGTATTTGATATGTATGCATATACACATATCAAAAATATATATACATATATATATATATAATTATTTTTTTGAGACAGGATCTTGCTCTGTCACCCTTTTGCCCTTGCTGGAGTCAAGTAAGGTGATCAGAGCTCACCATAACCTCAAACTCTGGGTCCAAACAATCCTCTTGTCTCTGCCTCTGAGTTGCTAATACTACAGACTTGCTACTACGCTTGGCTAATTTTTCTTTTCTTAATTTTTTTTTTTTTTTTTTTTTGTAGAGACAAAGTCTTTCTATGTTGCCTAGGCTTGTCTTTTTTCTTTTTTTTCCAAAATATTACCTGAGTACAAATGATTCTGGTTACATGTATCAATTTTGTTATGATTGAGTCAGGGTTATAAGTGTGCTTATCACCCAAATAGTGTTCATTGTACCCATTAGGTTTACACCCAGCCCCTCCGCCACCCTTCCTTCTTCTTGATTTTCATTGAGTTTTACTTCTCCTGTGGACACGTGTGCTCATCTGTTAGCTTCAATTTAATAGCAAGTACACGTGGTGTTTGTTTTTTTATTCTTTAGATACTTCACACAGGATAATGGTCTCCAGTTCCATCCAGATTGTTTCAAAAGGCCTTAATTCATCCTTTTTTTTGTGGCTGCCTAGTATTCCATAATATACTACATTTTGTTAATCCACTCATGAATTGATGATTACTTGGGTTGATTCCACATCTTTGCAATCGTGAATTGTGCTGCAATAAACATTCAATTGCAGATGTCTTTTTGATAAAACAATTTCTTTTCCTTTGAGTACATATCCCATAGTGGGATTGCCGAATCAAATGGTAGGCCTACTTTTAATTCTTCGAGGAAACTCCATACTGTTTTCTATAGAGGTTGTACTAATTTGCAGTCCCACCTACAGTGTATTGTATGAGCATTCCTTTTTCTCTGCATCTATGCCAGCATCTATTGGTTTTGGACTATTTAATAAAATCCATTCTAACTGGGGTAGGGTGATATCTCATTATGATTTTAATTTACATTTCCTTGATGATTAGTGATATTGAGCATTTTTTCGTATGTTTATTGGCCATTTTTCTGTCTTCTTTTGAACAGTTTCTGTTCATGTGTTTTGTCCTTGTTTTAGTGAGGTTGTTTGTTTTATTCTTGCTGATTTGCTTGAGTTCGTGTAGATTCTGGTTAGTAGCTCTTTATTGAATGTATAGCTTGCACTGGTCTTCAACTTCCAGCCTCAAGTAATACTCCAGCCTTGGCCTAACAAAGTTCTGGGATTATAGGCATCAGCCACACCTTCTATTTGATATGATTTAGCAGCACTGCCAGGCCTCGGTGGTGCCAGCCTGTAGTCCCAGCTAGTAGGGTGCCTGAGGCAGGAGGATCGCTTGAGCCCAGGAATTTGAAAATGCAGTGATCCATTATTGAGCCACTGCCTTCCAGCCTGGGTGACAGTGGAAAACTCTGTTTCTAATAATTTAGTAAATAAATAAATAAATGATTTGCCTGCTCTAAGTAATATAAGACAGTCACATAATCCTAACTGTAGTCCTTCAGAGGGCTGTGTAACAGGAAGATACGAAATTGGGAAGGCCTCTACTACGTTTGTGCAATTTGTATGGTGCTGCTTATCCAGTGTCCTTTCCCAAATCTTAGGTAGCCATGATACTGGATGAAACCCATTTTGTATCATAAATTTGATTCTCAAAGAGAGCTCAGAAAATCTGTGAGTCTGCGCTGTTGAGACAAGAGTAACAGTTGCACAACTATTTTTAAATGTGTAAAGGAATAAGCATAAAAAATATGGCTGTGTTGCAAACGATCAGCAGCTTATATTTATTGAGTAAACATATGAAATTATTACAATAACAGATAATAGCATGTCATAAATATGTATCTGATGTGTTTTGAACTATTTTGATTTAAATATAAATTATTGCCATATTTGGTATAATATTAATTGATACCCTTCTATAGTTCAAATATTGCACTGGGAATTTTTCACGTAAACCTCATCAGTTAATGCTCAAAAAATCTGACATATACTTATTGCTATTACTGTTTCGAAGTGGAAAAAATGTTGGTTCAGAATGTTTAATAATGTGACCCAAGTAAAACAGACTGAAAGTGAAAAAATTAAAATCAAATCCAAGTATACCTTTAAGCTCAGTATAACTCTAGACTCCACCCTAGAATCATTTGGTAATATCACAGCAGTGTATTATCCAGGTCACATGCTAATTTGACATAAATGTGTTTGGTAAAACAAATACGTGAAACTCTCTCATTCATTGTATTTTTCTTCCTCTCCACAATTTTCCCCATTTTCTGATGCTTGTGGTGTGTCACTGTTGTGGCTCCACTTGGGGAGGAGAAGTGAACACAGAAGACAGACAACAAACTACAGACACACAGACACAATACAAGACTGCAGCAATTTCTTGCTTGCAGCGACTTTATTTTTAACACTGTTCTTTTGGCATCTGTCCCAGTCTACCCCAACTTTTCCCACCACTATTTTCTGTTCCCAGAATGTTTTCGTCTCAACATGTACTGGTTCTCACCGCTCTGCCTCAGGGAGTTAACGAGTGCATCTCCTCCTTTGCCCTTTCCCGTTTGCGGGTCATGGCACCTTGGCTTATTTGCAAGTCACAAGGTGTCTTGAGGCCGATCAACAAGAAACAATCCGTGTGAGAACAGGTGTTCCGAGAACTGCTTTGTCTAAACATGGCTGAGAGATGACCTGGTGTCCACTACAAAATCCAAGGAAAGCATTATGACAGGTACTCCAGGTACAGGCTCCTGATGACATTGCCTAGATAACTTTAAGAGCATACCACTGGACTGACGAGGGGTCTCCAGAACTCTAGTTTAGACATTGATGGATTCATGAAATTGCTATCCTAAGATCAAGCAACACTGGAATCGATTACATGGCACGGAATGAACTGATGAAGAATGGTTTAAATTTTATGCCTTTTTTTGTTGGGAACATTGCTAGTTCTTTAATGTTCTATTTTATGGATTTAAGAAACCCCTTCTCCTTTCCCTTAAGCTAACTATAACTTGTAACAATGTAGTAGATTAAAAAAAATGTAGTAGATTATACATTTGTAAACAGACAATAAACATTTACCTTTTTCTCTCCACCTGATCCCTCCAGAATTTAGAAATTCTTGGTGATGGCTGGGTGTGGTGGCTCAGGCCTGTAATCCTAGCACTCTGGAAGC
>CAUYRT010021707.1:0-76656 GCA_963574885.1 Lepilemur ruficaudatus
TTGACAGAGTAGGTTTTTGAATGTAACAAGATAAGTCAACTTGAGTGGTAATATATTTTGGGAAATCAGCTCACTACAAATTGTGACTGTAAACATTGCACTGTAAATGCTTTGTAGTTTTCCCCCAATAAAA
This sequence comes from Lepilemur ruficaudatus, assembly GCA_963574885.1. Lineage (NCBI taxonomy): Eukaryota > Metazoa > Chordata > Mammalia > Primates > Lepilemuridae > Lepilemur > Lepilemur ruficaudatus. The sequence goes on from CAUYRT010021707.1 coordinate 134, forward strand.
AAAAAAAAAGATATGCATAACAGTTTCTTAAGAAATAAATAAAAGCAAGTATTGATTATGTGAAAAATTGAAGTATTGAGAAAACATGATTATTAGGCTCTGAAAATAACTTACGTACTCATTTCAGTAACTTGACTTGAACAAGTAATAAAAGTAGAAAGCAATAATTTTATGGAGTGGACTTCACAGCATACATTTATTTGGTTATTCATTCATTCTAAGCTGTTTATAGTACATATAATTCATAAAAATTTTTGCTGCCTTATAAAAATAAGTTTTTGTCTGATTAGGAAGGGAAATCATTCTAGTCATTCTCTTATCTTCTAGAGTCAAAAATCCATTGGTTGCTCTTCAATGTACAAGTATAGGATAATTAATAAAAATTTGCATTAGAAGCGTGTTAGGTTTATTAGAAAGACTAATATGTCTAAGTACATAATTCATTGTTAAAAGTGACTTAGAATTAGGTGAGAATTTGATTTAATAAATATCACTGAAATAAGTCATATAGACTTCACGGTCAAGGAGAACAATAACAATTGTAACAACTCACTGGGGCCTCCCAATGGTCTCAATTCCAAAGACACATATACTTCATTCCAGAAAAATCCATTTTTTTGTTGGATTAAAAACAGTAAACCCAAGGAAAATATAGGACTATAGTCAGTCTGAGTCATATATGCATGGAATGGAAAAATAACATTAGAGAAAACAAATAAAACTTCCAAATGAGAAAACATGTGGAGTCCTAGATACATGTAAGCATTTCTTAATTTCTGGAGGTAGTGAGCTAGAAGCATATTTAATTTCTGGAGTTTACAATCTAGGACAGCAAACGCTGCTAAGTGCTAAGAAATGTTTTCTATTTCTCATTATTCACTTTTTTAATCCAATATCTAAAACATCCCAGCTGGCTCTGGGAAGCATGGTATTTTTATCCCCTCAGAGATCACAGAACCCAAGGTATTGGTCTGATTTTTCCCAGCATGGCTCACAACTAAAATTGCATTTCTCTATTAAAAAGCTTTATTTTCCCTTTCAAACAAAAATAAAAACAGCAGCAAAGATCTGCAGTTCTGCACCAAAAAAAAAAAAAAATGCAGTGATGCTAGTATTAATAACTATTGATATCACACATAATGCTATAAAAACCTATCATGAAGATAAGGCAGCTATCAAAAATGAAGCCTCTAAGTTAATGAAAAGTCTCTACATCCTTACTGTAATATATCCAGAAGGTTTGTTTTGGTAGACTACATTTAAATGAGCAAAGTGAAGCCTATGAATTGGACGGCTAAGTCTGTCTTTTTATATGTGTTAACTTTGAGGAATTACCTGCTTTTACTAATTTTGACAAACTACAAAAAATGAAGAGGCACACTTCTTCACATTTTGCTTTGTGGGACAACCTTCTAATGAAAGTGAAAATGGAGGTGGTGGACAGTCAAGATGGTGTTACTTTCCAGCTGTGAACCTGACTCTATTGTGGTCCTCAGATTATGCACACAGGAATTACGAAAAGGTCTCCCAATAATAGACTGTCTTAATCTTAGACAGTCTATTAGACTTAGTCTTTGATTTAAACTGCTAAAGTGAAATTCAAATTTTGTGTAAAACATAAAAAAGCAAGAAAATAAACTATTCTTTTGTGATAACAGATTTTAATGGAATTTTTATGCCATATTTAATTATAGTCAAACTTCTCAAGTAATGTACTAGCTGGATAAGCTGAGAAAATGCTTTATATCATCATTCTTTTTTATTTAACAAGCATTGACTTAGTGGTTATTTTGTGGACATCTTTATTGCACAGTGTTCAGAAATAAAATGACATATTAGCTTTTTCTTTTAGGGTCCTCACAGTTTAACTTATTTCATTAATACATAAAATATTATAGAACTACAGATTTAAATGACATATTTTGCTCATATTTATATGATCATATTTATATGACTTATGAAACACATACACACACCGGAAAAAGATGGACATTCTTATTTGCTATGAGAATGATTTCTGCTTTGAGAAGATAGTGGGTGAAGGTACATATTTTAGCAAAGACAAGTTAGGGAGAATGGATCTGGTATACTTTTCTGGGATGGTCTAAAAAATTCTAAGGCTTTTGAAGGTAACCTCTCTCCATGCCAGCCCCCAGGCTTTGTTGGTGGTCCCTGTATGTTTCTGTCCTATTAAAGTTATAAAATGATTTATTTTGTTTAGTTAGGTGAAAGATTGGGAGGGAATTGTTATATAGCAAATATGTGGCAGTGAGGAGATGGTAGCAGAAGACAGAGTCGGTGGATTACCGGGATGCCAGGCTTTAGAGCAAGACAAAGAGCCAGGAGGTAGGGGATGGACTGATGAGAAAGCATAAGCCCTTCACCAGGCAGGGAGATAGTAGGGCTCAGAGTCCAGAGGCCATATTACTTGGCAGTATGAATATTACTAGTGAACAGAATGAGTCAAAGAGAAAGTGAGCCTTTGTTAGACCTGCTGATGCTCTACCCTTTCAGATACTTTCTGCTTAGTGGTGAAATAGCTCCAGGCCTTATATATGCCAACGTCATGAAGAAGAGGATGAAGCCAATGCTCATAAGCCCCTCACAGCTTTGTGCCATAAGCCCTGGCAGTATGCCCTATGGTTTTATTAATTTTAACACCACTAATATTTATCAATAAGGAAAAAGAATTGTGCCAGTTGAGCACTTACATTTTATTTTGAGATTTACTCCTCAGGATAGAAGCTAATTCTGAAGAAGATAAATTAGGAAGAGAAGTATCTGTAATAGGAAAATTGACATAGGCTAGAGCTTTTCAGATAATGTAAAATTCTCAAGGTATTAAGGGGCTTACGGTCTGTCTTCTTTTTATCTATCTAACGCTACACAAAAATGATGGGTATGAATCAGACGTGTTTCTTTATAATTCCTGTGCTTGGAATACAGGTTATCATAATTACTCGTGCCTTTTAAATTTTTGACATTCAGATATGATTGGTAATGGAATGGATTTCTTTAGAGGAGCGAGTTCCTAGTCACTGAGCAGGTTAGCACATATGTTAATGATACTGAATGAGAAGCCATGTATCAGCCTACGACAAACGCAATAATCTCTAAGATCCCTCACAGTCCTGAGATATAATAATTTTTCTCATCTTCGATATCCTAATTCTACTACCCTGAGGTCTAGGTCAGGTAGCATGTTCTCTCTAAACAACATTACTTTGTATGATTGTTATGAAGAATCAACGAGCCAGTGTGTGTGTGTGCGCGCACGCATATTTTAGCTCAGTGCATGGCACACAGTAGATACTCGATTCATTTCTTATCTTGCTTTTTTGTCCACAATGACAAAACAGTCACATTAATCTCTTTTCTGATCTCCAACAATATTTGACTGTGATTTAAAAGCTTAGTAATTGCTTTTTATGGCTCTATTTTTCTTAATGTCCTCCACCACCTTTATGTGTACTGAAGACTGGGACCAAATCTTCCTTTTATTCTTATTTACCACAGTTTATAAACAAGGGATGAACCCATAATAGGTGGTCAATGACTATAAAGAGGGTGAGCTTTATAAAGGAGAGTCAACATAACATAGTTTATAAATCACATGGTGTTTAATCTTGTTACTCCAATGTGGTATTCATGTGGTCTGGAAAAGACTTATTCTTCAGTTTCCTTATTTAAAAATGGGATCAAAATCCCCACCCTGCCTTCCTGTATGTATTGCTATAAGAAGACAATTGGATAAATGTGAAGGACCATGCAAATAGTGAAGCCATACAGCATGCTGGCTCAGTTTCCCCTTTATTTGTAATTTAGCAAGTTCATAATGAAAAATGCACAATGGAAAGAGCAATCTTTCTCTAGCAGACCATCCTGATGACAAATGTGTGAGTTTTCCTTTCTTCTAAAAATCCAGCAAATTTCAGACTGCCATGATATTCAGGATAACAGTTCTTTATGCATTATAAGGATTGAAACTGTCTTGTATACCATATGAATAATTAGATGATTTCAAATCACTGGAAAACAATGGCTCACCACAGTCCTCCATTAAGACTGTGGTTTGGGACCCCATGGCAATGCTCAGGTGCTATTGAGACATCCTGAGAGGAATAAGAGGTTCTTGCAGACCTCTGACCAACATAAACAATTGTGTCAAACACAATCGTAAGTGCTTTTATTTGATAACAGGATGATTATTTAAGGTCAAAGCTTATAATGGCTGTCTCTTTACTGTAACCTCTGCTTAACCAATCTAGACTGAATGTAAAATCCACTATTAACTATTCAATCTCTGCTCTATGCAGCTGTCAGAATTATCTTCCTTAGAAGCAAATATGAATCACACAGAGACCTGCTGCATTCAAAATACAACTTAAATTCTACAGCTCAGAAATCAGTGTCCTTTACAATGAGGCCTCTGTTGCCTTCCTTTAAATTTATTCAACAAATATTGACTAGTTGTCTACTATGCACCCTCACTGTGCTGTCCAGACTACTGCTTCCTCAGTGTTCCTGAAACATACACTAAACTCTTCTGACTTTCTGTCTCTTCTTGACCTGCTTGCTCTGTCTGAAATGTAGTTTCTTCTAGGTACCTGGAAAAATCAGGACTTATCCAGGTCCATTTCAAATACCAACACCTTCTGCCAGCTGTATACACATAGTCCTCCAGTGATAGCTTTGTTATAGCACATCACTAGCCCATCCTGCAGTTTCTCCCCTTAAATGGTGCTCTCTTAGAGGTAAAGGGCCTGTCTTCTATTTGGATATCCCATAACACTTAGCTGTAGTACTAAATTGAATTAAAATCTTAAAAATAGCCTCACTAATTTGCCACATTCATCTTATTCATATAATCTGCCAAAATAGTGATTTGGGTGAATTGGGTAAAATGTTTATGGACTAATGCTTGGCCCCTTTCAATGGTGACTTCAGTAATGGATTTACTCCAAATTAGTCAAATTGTTGGGTTTATAAAACATGGCCTAAGGAAAGAGGGCAAGAGAAATAGTAGAAGCATTTTCATTTTTGATGTTTAATTTTCAATTTCAAAGCAATACTATTATTTTTTTAACTTGATGGGATTATATGTTACTTACTCTCTTGAAATTCAGTCCCAAAGCAATAGTATATTTAAAACGTAACAGTGAACATTGTATATAGATGTCATAAACACTACATATAAAATTTGACTACAGCGTTATCTACGAACTGTAGATGGCTCATGTATAAAAACAGTACACACAGCTAATTGAAAAATAAGAAAGATCATTAAGTCATATTTTGGCATCTATGAGATGTTAAATATCAACACCATTGGTAACTCTTTTTCCACCTCTAAACATTGGGTTAATGTATTTTATCCTATGCTGTGGATATGTGTCTCTCCTTTGATTTACCCCCATTTAATCATCCACTGGCAGGGTTTGGTCCCAGGGAGATTAACCAAAAGAGTCCTCCAATCAAAGGACACTTTATTCCTGCCAAAGTCCCCGAATCCTATCTAATTTTTTTACTCTACTGAGATAGGCTACACCCTTAAGGTGATACCCTAAGGTCCCTTTAATAATGCTCCTTTGAACCATCAGAGCAGGCCTTAGGCCACCCAATTTGGCTCTATTCTGAGCCCTGTCCTGCTTCTCTGACTCAGTTTTTCTTTGACCCCTTAAACAAAAGGTATCCATGAGCCTAAAGGGCCTCCAAAATCTCCCTCCTTTATAACATTTTTATTTCTCTTCCTAAAACATATCATTTCCCAGACATATTTCCCATGGCGAAGGACAAAATATTATTCTTTCTTCCCCTTGCCTTTTCTTTGTCATACAATGGTATTCTCTCCGGTGTATGTCCTCAATGCCAGCTGGACCCAATCAGTGTTTGAAGTAATTGGAAAAAAAGTAATAGATGGTTTCTTTTATACTTTACAGTTTTGAAGCTTCCACATATTTTTAAGTACATACATATTTCTATAAAGTATTGCAAATACACTAAGCATATATTTTGCTTTATACTTAAAGCTAAATGTTTTTCTCACTTGTCAGTATGATAATTCACTTTGTTCTTCTAAGAGTTTATCATCACTGTCTCCAATCCACAGCCTAATTTTAACATGGCTTGTGACTATATGGGATTGCATGAAGTAAAAGGTAAATTTTTCACTTTTGGGGGGCAAGAACAGCATATATGCTAAGAGGGATATAGCATGTGTTATTAACCACCAACCTTACAAAAAACATTCAAGGTATTTATTGATACAAATGAATGATATCAACCTAAAGTGGTAATGTCTAAGAGACAAAAACAAGAATTGATAACTTCACTGGGTCCATTAATTTCTCTATTTTAAAATAAAGAGGGGGGATTACTTGTAAAAAAGAAGTCAATTTTTTCATTTTAGGCTTTTTTTTAACTTTACATATCTGTTCACTCAAAATGGATGTTTACAGACAATCCTAAGAAGACCCATTTTTGACAGTATATTTTTTTATTGTCAAAATGTAATTTTTTAAATCGTATATGGTCCTGGTTCTGTTTTACATCATTTATGTTATAAAATTTGTAAGAAGGAATTATTAACCCAAAATAAAGGAAGAAGGAAAACCAGAAAACAGAGGAAAATGAGTTTAACTTAACATGATCTAAATATTTTGAATATAACTTAGCCAGTAATAATCAAAATAACTTCATTTAATGAGATGGTACACAATGCACTTGGTAATTGTTTCTTATTTATGTAGTCTTTCATTAATTGCAAAATAAATCAAGATGAAAGGAATAATTTGGAAGAAAGTGTTTAATTTTTATTACATTGGTAAATCCAACAAAGAGAGCTCATCTTTGCTCTTCTGCTAATATAAATTTACCAAAGTCTAGAGTGAGAAGTATCTTAGAAATTATCTGATCCAATTTTTTCACTTTATTTCTTTATGATATTAATGCCCAAGAAAATCAAGTGATGGCTTTATGTTACCCAGCTGATTAGGGGTTGAATTGAGACTCGATCCAGAGAATTCCTGATTTTGGATTCAGGGCTTTTTTTTCCCTGTATCAGATAACATTTAAAATAAAATCCAATCGAAAGTGAATTTAAATGTTTGGGCTCACTATAGCTATGGTTTTCCAGTGCTTCTCAAAATGTTTAGAGAAGAATAAACTGATATTAATAAGTATGTAACAGCATTTTAAATTGAATTTGTAGGCAAAAAATTGTATTTGGAGCCATCTCTTTAGGCAATATAGAAGAAAGATTCCAGCCAAAATCTCTCTTTTTCTGCCACCCCAGTTCCATCTGTCTTTCTCCTTCTCCCTCTGTCATTATGTTACTCTTTTACATTTTAAACAAGTCAGTGGGGGAAGGGGCCTCTTTTCACTTCTTTATAAAGTTAAGACAGTGTAATGGTTCTATAGAACTTGGTTCAAAAGATTTCCCACTCTATTTGGTTGATTGCCATGTAAATACATAATATTAAAGAAGATATTGAAAAGAAAAGATGTGATGGACAAGAAAAAAGTATGTCTGTAAACGCTGACTTAAGGCTAATGTGCATTTATGACTGTGTGTTGCATGTTTAATCTCTATAGCTTGTGAGAAATTAAACAATCTCCAAAAATTACTGTTTCTTGAGGAGTAGGACAGGCAGGTTTCATTTATTTATTACAGCATGCTTTAAATAATGCAATAGCCACTTTATGTAGCAACATAACTTTTGAGCAGTATTGTGTAGATATTGACAATACTAATGAAATAAATAAAAGTGGCAAAGAAATAAGATCCACATAATGAAGAATTTTCAACTTCTTGCAGGGTGTTTTAAAATAATTACATATTACTTTCAGTTTGACATAACATGAATAATGGAAGAAAGTAATTGTTTTTATCACATTGATATTTTTCCTATTTTTTTCTTAGCGTATCATAGGTAAGAGTTTTTACATTTGAGTCAAAATTTCTAAAATTATCATTAATTTTAGAACAATGATAGAATATTCAAAAAATAAAAGTGTATTGACTTACGGCCCTGATGTTTTCAAAATGTCCACCTTCTTTCTCGAAATCAATAGGCTGTCCTTTTAGAGTCCAGTAGAAAGTGACATCCAAACTAGCATCGTGAATTGCCTTGCAGTTAAGAACAATGCTTTCTCCCACTGTTAACTCTGTTCTTTTAGGAGTAAGTTCTATCCTTGTAGGTTCTATAGAAACAAAAATACATTAATTAACATAATCAACACATTGTGTTTCCCTGCACTCTATACAATTTTAAATAATACAGAAAAACTTATACAAGGAATTTATACAAAACAGTTGCTTAAGACACATATACCAGATTTTTCACATCTTTAAATAAGTTATTATTAAGTAAATTATTACCTTTTGGATGTTAAGGCATATTACTGTGCTTTTATAGGAGACTAATGACTTAAGAGTCCCTGTTCCTATCAAGAAGTTAACTTGGACAAAAAGGATGAGAGACTATATAACTAGAAGTAGCATTTGACATTCTGGAAGAAGGAACATTAGAAAAAACAAGATGTAGCCTCTCTGATTACTTTCAAGGATCACCAAGTAAAATAGAATGATTTTTATGATAAAAAATGCTCCTTATCTGAGAAGGAAGAATTTGGGTGGAATTCACTTTCTTAAAGGCTATAGGAGGCTATAGAAAGCGCCTTCCCTCAAATTACCATCTTAACAAAGACAAAAACATAATACTACCTTGTATTTGCTTCACACTCTACAAAAAGCTCTTATGAGTAGAAAGGGGTAGAAAAGGCAGTTTCTGCTGATAATAAAATATCACTTTTGATAGACTGTAGATGGCTTACTTGAGATATAAAAGGCAAAAACACTGAATGGAAATGTTCTTTGAGAAAACAATGTTTATGCTTAACTACTTACTGATTCAGTCAAGTTTTTAAAACAGACAGATTTTTACTGGGTTTAGAGCAACTTTGAACCAATAAAGGTTGTACATCTAAGGGTTATTCAAGTTAATGATTAAATGAGTATAATATGATGGATTTTGAATAAAATAGGAAGGTGATGGAGACAAGCTTTTGGTTTTATCTTTTTTCCTAATTAGATTCCTGGGTGTAGATAAGAAGATTGACACAGTGATTAACAATTAGCTTAATTTTCCTATTCTAGCTCTATTGTTTGCAATAGCGTAGTCTGATGAAGCACCACTCCTAACTGCTAATCATAGCCTTTAATATCTAATGTTCTTTTATGCAGCCACTGAGAAGAAAATGCAATCCCAGCACAGGAATGCAACTCTAAATATTAACATTCCAGAAGTCAGATATTCCATGTAGCATTCTTAGTTCTGACTTCATCAGAGAAAACAGATAACCACAGTATACTGTAGTTTAAATTGTGTGGTGATTGGACTGTTTTGAGTAACTTAATATTCTATTTAACTCAAAATTAACAACAACCATTTTTGTTATTATTAAGGAAAAAAAACCTGTGGATCCATCATCGCCTCATTATAAAAAAAGACTGGTTAGCTCACAGAAGGAATAAAAGAAGGACTGGAAGATTGGATCAGAGCCCAGTAATGCATGATGTAAATGTAAACATCTTTTAAATTGTGCTCTTTTCTTCCTTTGATATTTGCCTCTTTTCTAAAATATCACATGCACTGGACATTTTAATTACATTTTTATTTCTAAAGACAGAGAAAAATTAACATTTCCATATTTTTTATGGCCAAAGTATGATTTGCTATGTAATGCATGCACAATGAAAAAATTTAAAGATATAGTTCAGTTGTGAAAAATATGTGAAGAGATTTTCCTGCCTAAAATATGAGATTTCTTTTTACTACTAAACAATTTAATGACATACAGTCCCAAAAATATTCCAGGCTTGAAATCTAGTTTACCTTGTATGTCGAAAATAACCAGAAATGTATAAGCATAATAAATAATATTTATTATACTAACAAATAAAGGTAAATAAAAATTTCCATTAAGGCAAATATCAATGAGCAGTTCTGGTACCAGTTTATCTATGCACACCTCTTGATATCCTCCTGCTACTCCTTCCTTCCCCCAAAAGTATTTTTATACCCTTGGCATATTTTCAAATTTTGAGACACCGACTATAACTTCAGAAAGAATTCTTTAGCCTCTCACAAAGTTTGTTCAAAGCAAAAAATTCAAATTTATGCCAATAAGGGGTTCCTTCCTTTATGGTTCCCTAAATGACCTAAAGCGACAATTTGGCTGTGTTAGGTCTATGTTTGCAATGTATTTTATAAACAGGAGCATGCACACACATAAGTGCAAACATACATGTATGAATATTAAATTTATTCTCTTTAGGATATGTCCATGAAATTATGCTTGTAAAACATTTAGCCACATTTTCTTACCTTTTACAGATACTGAAGCTATAATTTCAGCGGAACCAAAGACGTTTTCCCCTTGGCAAACGTACTTGCCCTCATCTGATTTAGAAGCATTTAGGATCCGTAGACTCCCGTCTGGAAGAATAGCTATTCTGAAAATTATTAAAAAAGGTTTTTTTCCTGTTTTACTGCAAATCAGCTAAATGGTAAGAAACTCTGATGAAGTATGAAATCATTTCTGGGGTAATAATAAATAAGATAAAGCATCTCTGTGAAAATATGCAGTGATAGTAGAAATGTTTTATCCTTCAAGAAATTATGTAATAAGCCTATTTAATACCTTCTTATATTCAAAAGGGTTAGGGAGTTACAGATTATTTTTCTTTTGACAGTTTTTGACAGTTAATTTTAAAACTTGTGCAAAGGGTGACCCTGAATTTGGTTATTAAAATTTGGTACTACAATATCACCAGTGATATTTTAATATTAAGCTTGGGTATTTCACCTCAAACCAGAGTGACCTCAAACATCAAATATAAAAAGAAACAGCATTAAAACATAGGGGAGGACAAGTACAGAACATAAAATTAATTGTATACAGCTAAGAGATGATTTATGGCGGTTTCTGTATATTGCCACCAGAGTAGCAAGGGTATGAAAATGTGACCTGATACCTCGGCTGCTTGCACTGCACTTTTTAAACATAAGAATGTGATACCTAAGTTTGCATTTGGGCCTCTTCAAGATCTTTGTTAAAGTGGGCCTTTTGAATTTATGAAGGTGAAAAATTAAAGCATTATTAAAAATTTTTAGAAGTTCAGTGAAAACGAGGCTGTTTGGAATTGCTGTAGTCTCCTGTGTATTCATCACTCCAGGATTATAGGGATTTCAAATTTAATTAGTACTTTTGTCCTTTTCTCTCTTCTATGCTTCTGAAATATAACCTATTATCTCACCAGTGCATTGACCTACTACAGCAAACTGAAATATAACAGATATAGCTGTTGTGGGTTTTTTTGATATGCCACTAGCTTTGGGTAAGAACCAGTGACCCTCTGAACTTAAAATCCTAAAATTGGATTCTCCTATTTCTGAGAACAGTTCATTTCATGGCAATATGGTAATATTAAACTATTTAAGATTTAAGAATAATGGCTAAATGTTTTGTCAACATTCTTTGTGTTATTTTAAAATATGTATTCAATCTTGCCAATCACCCAGAGCTGACAGTTGCTTAGAGCATTGAACTTCCTAACAGTTGATACTAGATTCTAGGCTGCTGAAACACTGCTTATGAATTCATGCTTACATATTGCCCTTAATAAAGATACCGGTTTAAAGACATCAGACAGTTTTCAATATGGATCAAATTTGATTTGCAATGTGTAAGAAGGAAGACAAATTTAGAAACAAGCCACACTAGAAATACAGAAGTTGATTTTGTAATTTATGTCTAGGAGAGATACTAGCTTGAGACATTTGGAAAACATAATGCTCTTAAAAGTTATGTAGTCCATCCAAGAGAGTCAATGAAAAGTTCTGTTCATTATTTAGATAATGTTCATTTTCTATAAAAATAGACTATTATGTATTTGTTCCATTTTAATCCCAAAGTTACATATGTTACAAAAAATATATTTGGAAACAAAATTATACTCTTTGTAAACAAATAGACATCTTCTTATGATAATTACAGATCATTGACATTTATCTAAATTACTATAATTCGTACAGATTGTTAATATTTTTAAAATATCTCGATTTCACTGACTGGAGTAAATTCTCATCTAGCAGGTGAAGAATTTGGCTTAAAAAATTCACTTCCTTTAAAGAAATAAATGTGCCTTAGAAACTGGCAGTATTACAGCTCTTAATTTAAGATAAGTGCTTTCTTACTGACAGGAGGCAACATATATTCTCCTTTTAAAGACAGTTTATGGACACCCCTGTACCTTAGGCCACTGATCCACTTGGGGATGAAAAATGTTGAATATCACAATGTTTTTTCATCTGTCAAGCGGCAGTGTCAATTAACCCAAATCCTGTCTACTGATTCAAATTGCACATGCTTACCAGATGAGCTCATTTTTAACTTACAAAAGAATAATAGATTAGATAATGAATGTGATTTACATTATAATGTCTGGTCATTACACACATAATTACTTAGATAACTGAATATGGAATTAATAGTTCGTTCTGATCCAGCTTTTTATCTATATTCTCCCTTTTACTATTACCATGTGGCTACTACATTCTGGAACTTTTAGATTTGGGGATGAATTCTGCCAAGACATCCTTGGAATTACAGAAGGGCTCTAAGGAAGAGGTGAGGTGATGGTTTTAGGAGGTAGGGAGAGATTTTAGAAATACAGACTAGCATTCTAGCATTCAGAATCAAGTCAGTCTTACTATATTCCTATTTCTAGACTTCCCTATGAGTTTCTGCCTAGACCTTGAGATGTCTTGGCTCTCACTTTCCTCCTAATAACTGAACCTCTGCCTTGTTAATCTGTCCAGTACCCCAGTCATCGAAGATATCATTGTGGTTACCCCTATTTTGCAGGGATTCTTTATTGACTTCTTGATACCTATCTTGATTTCCAAACTTTAGGGCCATTTTCTGGACCCACCATTTCCATGTCTGGCTTACCTGTCAGACACTACACTATCTAGTTTAGACCTCTCCAAGTAGACAGCTTGCTTCAGTGTACCATCTGTTTACCTTCTACCATATTATTTAGTGATCATGCTCTGACTCCCAGTTTAGATTTTTATTTAAACAATAGAAATTTATTTTCTCAAAATTCTGTAGACTGGAAAATCTAAAATCAAGTGCCGGCAAGGTTGGGTTGGGTTAAGGGATCTCTTCCTGGCTTGCAGATCACAGATTGCTGCCTTCTCACTGTGTGCTCACATTGCCTTTCCTTGGTGCGTGTGCTTGGAGCTGGTTGGGGGGTGGACAGTGAGAACTAGGACTGAGATCTCTTCCTCTTCGTAAAAGCCACTGATCCTAACACATTGGGCCCTACCTTTATGACCTTATTTAACTTTAATTCATAAAAGCCCTAGATCAAATATAGTTACATTGGGGATTAGGGCTTCAACATATGAATTTTGGAGGGACACAATTCAGTCTATAGCACCCTCTGCCTCTGTTTCCACACATCCTCAATTTAAGTTAGGGATCAATTTTCCCTTTCTTTTCTTTTACTGTTTTAATGTTTTTGTCTGTTTTTGGTTTCTGAGTAATTCTGGCCTTGTATAATGAGTTGGGAAGTCTCCTTTCCTACCCAAATCTCTGGAAGAGTTTGTGTGGAGTTGCCATTATTTCTTCTTTAAATATTTGGTGGAATTCTCCAGTAAAGCCATCTGAGCCTGGAGTTTTCTCAGTGGGAAAGTTTTCAACTACAAATTCAATTTTTAAAAGAGACATAATGCTATTCAGGTTACCTACATCTTGAATGAGTTAAAAAATATTTTTAACCTGGGGAATGTAATTTTAATGAAGATATTTTCATTGTTAATAATTAAACAAAAATTTTTTTCTTGGCTTTTGATTCTTTAGTTTTATCTTATCCATGGATATGCTATATTTAGTCTAATATGGTTATGATCTAGTAATAGATCAATTATAGTATATCATCACCTCTTGTGTATATTTTGATACATTCAGATTTTATTATTATCAGACAACTAAATAGCTCACTCAAGAATACCACATTTCTTCTCACTGGCAAAGCAAGGCCGATGGCCTCATTTGACCTCAGAACACAAAGGAAGCACAATCTTACCATGTTTCTGGAAGAAAAATGAGAAATGTCTGGTGACTAGCACTAATGATATCTTGTGCTATGCAAACATGGCAGAAGATGTACAGAAAGTTTTAATTTACAATCTCTGGCTATAAAGTGGTAAAAATTTAACTGTTCACAAAAGGAATACAAAATGATAAAAGTATGTATCAGGCTATAATTCTTTTGCAGTTCAGAAGAAAAGACCAATAAATGCTGGAGGAGTTCAGTATTGAGTGGACAAAGTATTAATATGGTATGAATCTTAAAGAATAGGAAGACAGAAGTAGAAAAATCTTTTCAGAAAAAGAGAACAACATGAGCAAAGGAGAAAAAAATCAAAAGTTGGCATGGTATGTTTATAAGACAGAAAAGAGAATGAAACAGATCAGAGTAGTGGTTTTGCTTTTAGAAAAAACCTAATAACGTCTGTAGAGACAACTGTGCCATCAGTAGCCACTAATCAACAGCACAAAGGAAGAGGTGCCACTCTCCTTGTGGTGGAAGAACGAGTGGGCCTGAGAATTTTGCTATAGCACATTGACAAGGGGTTCATGATCCAGAGAACAGATGGGACCACAGAAGCCAATATAAATATTGGTACCCTTTGCTTTTGACTCTACTTAGTTTCTTTGGACAGGGCATACAGTACTATCCTTTGGAATAAGACCCTTCCAGATTTTTACACACCAACTATAGGGTGGGGATGTGGCTATAAACCAGGTCAGGTGAGAGAATCCAGACCAGAAAGAGAACAGTTATGGAGAGAGTTTTTTCTCACCCTGGAGCTAAGGGCATTAGAGGTGATTTAGGTTGAGTGTGTAGGCCATTTCCTTCACACCACAGAACCTCACACAATATCCCCAAAAGAGCATAGGTATAAAGATTTGACACCAAAAAAACCTTACAACTCTACCTATACCTCAGGTTCCACTTTTTGGGGAATGAAATAGCCGTCTTCAGAACAGGAGAGACAATTATACATGCAATTATAATTAAAGGGGATAAGTGCTAAATGGAGACACTTTTTTCTGGAGAAAGTGATATCTAAGCATTTTCTGAGAGCTGAAAGAGTAATAGAAATTATTCCACAGAATGGCTGGAGGCAGAGGAAAGGGTGAAATGTTTTGGTTAGATTCGATGCATTGAATAGCTTCTATATTCTAAGCACTGTGGAGGGCTTCTGGGATATAATTATGAACATGACCCAGTTCCTACCCTTAGCAACCACAGGGTAAAAAGGAAGAGGTAGAGAAGTAAACAGGCAATTACCATTTAGTGTAATCCATTCTGGAAAGAGGTAAGTACAGGGAGCTATTTGGAGTATGTAGCAGGACAGCTCACTAGCATAGGGAATGTGGACATGATTAGGGAAGGCATCTCAGAGGAGGTGACTCTCATCAGAGGGTTGAAAATTAGTTAGTCTTATCCTTATCTTGGTTTGAGAGGGGAATAGGTAAAATGACCTATGGATAACCCTATTCAATTTTTTCCCTAATTACTTTTCTGAACTCTAGCCTTTTACTCCTTTCACTCAAATTGCACATTGCTTCTGGATTTAAGTTCTTATATTACAGATCTGATCACTGTTTTGCCTAAACTTTTCATAGCTTCCCATGTCTGCAAAATAACATACTCATAGAAGATACTCATAAGATCTTCACCAAATGGCCATAACTTCTATCATCTCCAAAACGTCTTATTATATACTCTCAATATATGTATTTTATTTCATTTATAAAGTACATAGGCACTTTACACACACTCATACGCACATAAAAACACCATTATACACTAATATAATTAGGTATAGTGTGAAACAAATAATAGTTAGAAATTATAATTAGAAGTAAAAGCAAATATGTTATACGATTTTCTCCTTGCCCTCTTCCCTAATAGATCTCTTGCACATTTCTGAATTGCTTGAGCCTCTCTTTGGAGACCATTGCTCTAGTAACATAAGACAGCATGCTTTTCAATGGGCAGATTTCTACCTATTTATCAATGCTTAACTATATGATCTACCTGAACTCATCCTAATCCCCTTTACATAGAATTATTCCTTCCTTCCTTTTTGCTTTCTCAGAATTCCATCACAGCATTTGGTGCACTTTTCCTTAGTAGAAAATAGATTGTTTTAGCATTCAGCATCTTCAAGGGCCAACACAGAGATTTGAGACCATAAAGAATAACTATTGGCTTGAACAATAAAAACAAAAACTACAGTGTTGAAAGAAACACAATGTAACATTGTAACAATCAGTCAACCTCAACTTAACTCTTTTGTCATTATATAAAAGTACCATACTATCATACTACCATACTAGTATTCATACTATCATATGAATTTAATAACAATTTTATTGTCATAAACACTTTAATTATAAAATTATAAAAATCATTTAAAAAATTTTATAGCAGAAAGTATATTTTTAAAGGACATAAGGACATTTTATTATTTTTGATACAATGTAGGGTGAGATCTTTGAAAGTAAGAGATCCTAGGACATATGAAAGTCTTAAGATGGTTCTGCTAATGATAAGCATTCACTGATCACTTTTAATGTGTCAGATATCATACTAATTTTATTCCAAAGGCTATCTAATGTAATGCTTCTATTAATAACACTATGTGAGTTGAATATTGTTGGTCTCATTTACTGATGAGAAAACTGTGGTTCATTATCGCTTACTGCCTGTTCAAGGCTATTCAGCAAAGTGGCAGAACCGTGATTTCAACCAGGCTCTTTGATTTGTTATTTACTGTCAGTGTCTTCCTAGCAAATTTGTAACTTCCTTCACTTTTTGTCTTCATAAACGACACACTCACTGGCACTTAGTCTAGTATTTTTCAAGTACTGGATATGCAATAAATGGGAACTAAATAAAACAGAATATATTTGAATCAGTTTATTTTATAAATGAAGAAACTGAGGTCCAGAGCACTTTAAATCCCTTTTTTAAAAAGCAATGGCAATAATTTTCTTTGATAGCATTTATTAAGCCCTTAATATTTGCCAGGCCCTGTACAAAGCACTTTTGACACATTATCTTATTTCTTATAAAGACCCCAGGATATATTATTACACTTATTTGACAGGGGAAGAGGGAGAAAACGAAGCACAGAGGGCTGAAATAACTGTGCAGGATTTTAAAGCAGGCCTGCTGGATTCCGAAATTGGCGCTGCACTTTTAGCCATTATACATTGACCCAAAGTAAATATCCAAAGAAAGCTTTGCATAAGATCAAAAGAAAGCTTTGCATAAGATCACACGCTTAGTGGCAGTTCTGACCTACAACAGAGGGTGACAGAAGTGAAAACTCAAGGGTAACAAAAGAAGACACATGTTTCCTACAGGTGATGGAAATGAGAGAAATTCCTACTCCTTAACTCGATCAGTAAAATTTTTAAAAAGCTAAGGGCAATACACACCCAAGGAGGACTGCGCTGTCACCATGCTCTTTGCTTTAGATGCAGTTTAGCTGGAAGGCAGAAATGGGGTGACCCAGAGAGAGACGGATGACAAGCTCTAGAAGTGAAGGAGAAAGCTTCAGTGCAGAAGTTACTTTAATTAATAGGCCTCCACCCTTGGCTCTCAACATCACTGTGAGCGTCCTGAGGAAACGGCAGAGCCCTCTGTGCAGAGCCACTGAGTGATTTCAGAAGCTCCAGGCTGCAATGGAAGGGTGAGAAGGTGGCCGCCTTTTTGTCAGCTGGATATCAGAAGGTGCTTAAGATTAAAATAACAACAACAAAACACAGGAAAACAGACTCATCCTCTTTTTGAAGGCTGTCTCTGTGAGGGATTTGTCCCAGGCATATCAAACGTAATGTATTCAGAACTACATTCATACACTTTTTTCTCAGATTGGCTTCTCACTTCAGTGTTTCCCATTTTACATGAATTTGTCTGGAAAATCCTGAGCGTGCATGTACCCATTTTAGTGGAGACAGTATGTAGCTTTCTTCAGATTCTCAAGGGAGTCTGTGATGAAAATAAGGTTAAAAAAAAAATCATAAAATCCTTTGTTGTATAGATGAGGTAGCTGTACCCAGACAAGGAAAGCCTAGAGTATTTCTTTTTTAAATCTCAGAGCATAATTCAGACTACTAACTCAGAAATTATCATTTACTCTTCCTTTTCCCTTATAACAAATTGGTCAAGTCAGATCTATTTCACATTTTATGTATCTCTTACATCCATTCCCTTGTTTCTGGCTTATTGGAGAGTCTAAAGGTAGTGGGGAACAAATGTGAAGTGGTCTTATTTTTTCTAATGACTGCCTTTCACTGTGCTTTGTTGAATCCATTTTTCTACCCCTTTGGAACATCCAGGAAAGTCCCATAACTTTTAGATAACTTTCAGTTGTTTACACTTCTCTTCCCCTTCCCAAGCTCAATATTGACAAGTGACTCAGACCTAGGGATCTGCAGCTGTGGGCAGGATGGTCTCTTTTCACACTTCTCCTCCTGCTTCCAGGTTCCTTTTCTCCTCTGCGTATTGGAGCAGAGAAGAGAGGGCTGGCTAAGGCCAGTGTCTCTTACTTATCCAACTTCCACTGTAGTCCCTTCTGGGATATAGCTGCCACTGTGGGTGAAGTTGGTGTCCACAGAGCCACCCCTGACAGAGGCAGGCCTCCAAAGACTTGCTTTTGTGAGCATCTCCATGAGGTTTTTAGAGCTTCCTTACTACAGAGTCTCCTGACATACCCTAGTCCTCACGTACTACCCCTTACAAACTTCTTTCAACTCCCACCTCTGGAATTTTGCTCAGGGAGCCCAGAATACTCACCCTTGCCTGCTTTCTCCAAAATCCATCCACCCCATGGGAAACTTGTTTGTTCTCACCTTTCTAAATGGTGGGAGTGTACTTTTCTTTCCTGTCACTCCCCTTTTTGCTTTGTCGTCTCTCTCATCTGGCCTTAAATCTCTTCTCTGCCTGTCCAAGCTGGGCCAGGAGCTATCAGCAAGCTTGTTGCCTAAGCAAATGTTCAGTCAAGGAATGAGACACCAGTTTTATAATTTCAGTGGGAGGGGGATAGAGGGTGCTAGGAGCCTTCCCTCTTCCTGAATTTGGAAGTGGGAAGGACAAGAAAAAAACCTAGCAATCCCCATTAAGCCAAAGCATGCAAAAAAATGTCTTCCCTTTTCTCTAATATTCTCTTATATTCTAAAAGGTGGTGTAAATGGGGAAGGCAATTTTATGCTGAGATGCTGTTTGGATAAGAAGAACTGGTTTAGCTACCTAGGCTCTGGAGGAGATATCTGGTTTTTAAATATTGGGAGTTTCTTCAGAATCTAAGGTGCCTAGTGTAGCTTTGTTCTCACCTCAGGCTTAAGTAACATATTATTTCTATTTTCTCTTACAACTACAACTTTATTTGAGGCTCCTATCGGAATTCATCTGTATTATTTCAATTCTGCTATCTCTTCCTTTAGTATCAGACCACTTCCCATTTCAACAAATTGGTCTCACTGCCTACACAGTGTGGCATAGGATGATGTCACCAGCTGACTTAATACCCGTCCCTGTCTTCCCACCGTAGTCAGAATAAAATCCAAGCTCCTTAGCATGACATAGTCTTTGTAATCTTAACCTCTCTCTGCCTTTCCAATCGTATTTCAAATTCTCAGCTACTTTTTTTTATATCTACATCCATCCTATCTTCCATTCATAATGAACTATTTTCTACTAGAAGAGTCTATGTTTTCTCATGGTCTTGAATCTTTGCAAATAGTCTTTCTCCAGCTGGTTCCAGTCCAATATCTATCTGATACATTACTCATCATTCTCTAACTTTCGTTATTTTTGTTGTTGCTCAAATCACATCAGGGTGATGTGTCTGGTTCCTAGTTACTATCTCTTCACCCATGCATCATTGTTTTTCCTCTGTTTTCTTGTATTTCTAGTACATTCCTCAGTAACGCAGCACTTAGCATATCCTGTTGTAAATGTTTTCCCCAGACTGAAATTTCCTATTTGAGGAAGGAAATGAGCATGATAATAACACAGTAAGTAGTGAACAAATGGTAGTTAATAGGTGCTCAAATTCCTCATCAGGGTATTCGATTAGTCACCATATTTTAATGTAAATCGATTTATCAGGCCACATTTTCTTTTCATGGTGAGAGCTCTGGCTACATAACTACACTTGGGAGGCAGAGAGTAAAATAGTTACAGACAGGGACAGTAGAAGACATTAGACATTTGGGGCTAGCTTCATTTGATAGAATTGTAATTCCTGTCTTTATTTCCACTGTTCAAATATTTTTCATTATTTTCGCAAGTTTAGGTACATTTCATAGTGCCATGGTATGTCTTTTAACATGAATGAGTAGATTTTCCTTAACAATAAAAAGTTGCTAAAAATGTAATGGATGTTCCTCCTTTGAACCATACTTTGAAAAAAACACTATTTATAGCTAGATATAAACCTGGGTATTGATGACATTTGTTCTCTATTTTATATTAAAGTTATTTTTTTTCTTTTAGCCTCTTGAATAGTTTGGTAAAAGCCTGTCTCAAATAAATGCATTTCTTCATTTTTCCCTGGAAGCATTTGGCTTAGCACTAATGAGAAATTGATCTCACAAAGAGAGAGAAATTAAAACCAAACACAATAAAGCTGGGTAAATGCTTTCAGAGTGACTTTGCACCAGATTCTAAACTTTTCCACTGAGATGTTTCTACACTGAAAGATGCTGTAGAATTAGATACAGCTCCAAACTGGAAACTTTTTTAGTAAAAAAAAATAGCTGAGGTGCCACTGAATCATTTACCCTGTAGCTTTTCACAGTGCCCTGAACTGAATAATCTGTCATTTCCCATTAACTGGGACATGAAACCTGCCAGTATTTCTTAATGCTGACTACTCACAAAAAATTGGAATCATTATTACTGTGTGAATTTGTGTATTTTTTCATTTTCTTTCTAGTCTGCCGTCTGTATAAATATCTAAATCTCATAGGAACTAGAGATAAATTATTGCTCTTCTGAAACCTCTAAGGTCACCAAAACAGCACCCAGGGCAAAATTATGAATATTTGATATCCCCACCTAGGATGGTTTTTAGTCCATTTTAAATTATGCTGACCTAATTAGAAAGCTTGACCATGGCTAAGTCTTTAATATTAAAAGAGTGCACTTTATTTTTTATTTTTTAGTTCTCTCCTAGAGAATAGCTCTTCCCTTTCTCTGTCTAGCTCAAATTACTTTTTGAACACAGTCAAATCAGCATCAATTAATTGAGGGTGATGTGTGGCAATATAGAGTAAGGTAAAGTGCCTTGGGCACTGAGTACAAAACCTCACTTTTAATCTCACTTGTTAACTGACCTTTATTTTAATTCTCTGCATTATCTCTGTCATCTATCTGTAAGATGAAGAGTGTGGACAAGATTTCTAAGATACTTTTCACCCGTTTACCTGTAACTATGAAGTTTTTTCTAATTATACTCAGGCTACCTTCCATTATTTCCTTTCCAGTTTATATAGTAACAGTAAGCCCCAGAGATTCAGTCTGCATTCATATATACTTTTTGAAGTTGCCTTGAAATTTCTTTCTCATCAAAATTAGTCTCAGAACGAGACAGGCTGCCAGTTTCTGACTTCCAGTTTGCACCCCACGGTAGACAGCAGGGAACCGTCCTCTTCTGTGGATGACATACAAAAGTATAAAATATTGCTCAGTGCCCTTGAAATACTCACTGATCCCTTTCTCACTTATGTGAAACAACCTGGCTGCTGACAAAGACCCAAAAGCTAATAAGAGTGTAGGGAATAACTGTAAGTATTAAAAGAATTTTAAGTCAGTATTGACTAGAGCATATGAGGAAATCAAGCATAAGTTAAAATTTCAGTTGAGTTTAGAGCTTAAGTAGTACCACAAATAGAAAGGTTTTAGAGAAATGTGAAGGTATTATTTGGATAATCCAATCTGAAACCATAACAGCCCAACTATCTTATTTTTAAGTGTAAGTCCAAAATAATTGTAACATGTACATCATTTGTACATTTGATTTCTTTTAAGCCAACATTATATAGTGCAAAAAATCATGCACAGCTTTTAGATTTAGACAGACTCTGCCCCTTAATGGGCTAAGTGACTTTGGGCAAGCAATTTAATGTCTCTGAATATTTGTAAAATGAGATATTATATATATATATATATATGGTAGAAGTGAGAATTAGAAATGTATAAAGTGGCTATCACTGTGCTGGGGCTAATGCAAGGCATTCAGTTGGGATTTGTTATTTCACATTAAAAATAACAGGTACTGCATATACTAATGGGGTAAGGGTTACACAAAAGCCCAGAATTCACCATTACACAATATATCCATGTCACAAATCTGCACATGTACCTCTTAAGTCTATACAAATGAAAGAGTAAATAAAATAAAATAATAATAGGTATTATTGGTGGAGTGCCTATTATAGGCCAAGCACTGTGCTGTGTTCTCTTATCTAGGAAAGTTGGGGGAAGATTTTTTATACATTAACATTAAGATAAGACATAAAGGATAAGAAAGGGGCAGCCAGTCAGAATCTGGGAGAAAAATAGTCTTGTCAGAGGGAATAAACAACAGGTACAAAAGTATTTCATTACTTTATGAAACTAGAATGAATTTGGGCATCCAGACAGAGAGAAGGCCAGTGTGCATAGAACATGCTAAGTGAAGATAAGAGTGTGGATATTTGAATTGATAAAAAAATTTAATCTGATTAGTTAGATAATTCAAATCTAATCTGCTATGGAAGAAAAATACAGGCAGATTTTGGAGATATTGCAGGTATGGTTCCAGACCACTGCAATAAAGGGAATATCAAAATAAAGCAAGTCACACAAATTTTTTAACTTCCCAGGACATATAAAAGTTATGTTTACACTATACTGTAGTCTATTATGTGTACAATAGCATTATATCTTTAAAAATGTACATAATTAAAAATACATTATAGAGAAAAATACTAAAGGTCATCTGAGCCTTCAGCAACACATAATCTTTTTGCTGGTGGAGGGTCTTGCCTCAATGTGAATGACTACTGACTGATCAGGGTGGGGGCTGCTGAAAGTTGGAGTGGCTGTGGTAATTTCTTAAAATAAGATAGCAATCAATTAAAATCTTCTACATCAATTGATTTTTCCTTTCACAAAAGGTTTCTCTGTAGCATACAATGCTGTCTGATAGCATCTTACCCACAGTAGAACTTCTTTCAAAATTGGAGTCAATCCTCTCAAACCCTGCTGCTGCTTTATTAACTAAGTTTAAGTGATGTTCTAAATTCCTTGTCACTTTAAGGATGTTCCTAGCATCGTCACCCAGAGTAGAGTCCATCTCAAGAAACCGCTTTCTTTGCTCTTCCTTGAGAAGCAACTCCTCAACCATTCAAGTTTTATCATGAGACTGCAGCAATTCAGTCACATGTTCAGGCTCATTTCTAGTTTTGTTTTTCCTGCTATTTTCACCACATCTGCAGTTACTTCCTCCACTGAAGTCTTGGACCCCTGAAAGTCATCCATGAGGGTTGGAATCAACTTCTTTAAAACTTTTGTTAATGTTTTGACCTCCTCCCATGAATCGTGAATGTCCTTAGTGGCATCTGAATGGTGAATCCTTTCCAGAAAGTTTTCAATTTACTTTGCTCAGATTCATCAGAGGAATCATGATCTATGGTAGCTTTAGCCTTATAAAATGTATTTCTTAAATAATGAGACTTGAAAATCAAACTACTCCTTGATTCCTGGACTGCAGAATGGATGTTGTGTTATC
This sequence comes from Lepilemur ruficaudatus, assembly GCA_963574885.1. Lineage (NCBI taxonomy): Eukaryota > Metazoa > Chordata > Mammalia > Primates > Lepilemuridae > Lepilemur > Lepilemur ruficaudatus. Next base: position 24,067 of record CAUYRT010021707.1, read on the forward strand.
AGGCATCAAAACAACATTAATCACCTATATCATTCCAACAGAGCTCTTGGGTTACCAGGTGCATTTTTAATGAGCTGTAATATTTGGAAAGAAATCTTTTTTTTTTTCTGAGCAGTAGGTCTTATCAATGAGCTGAAAATATTTGTGCTGCCATCCAGGCTTTGTTGTTTCATTTGTAGAGCAGAGGCAGAATAGATTTAGCATAATTCTTAAGGGCCCTAGAATTTTCAGAGTGTTAAATGAGCAATGACTTCAATTAGAGTAACCAGTTTTGTTAGCCCCTAACAGGAGAGTCAGCCTGTCTTTTGAAACTTCCAAGACAGGAATTGGCTTCTCTCTAGCTATGAAAGCCCTGGATGGCATTTTCTTCCAAAATAAGGCTGTTTTGTTTACATTGAAAATCTGCTGTTTAGTGCAGCCACCTTCATCAATAATATTAGCTAGATCCTGGATAACTTGCTGCAGCTTCTATATAAGCACTTGCTGCTTCACCTTGTACTTTCACATTATGGAGATGGCTTCTTTCCTTAAACCTCATAAACTAACCTTGGCTAGCTTCACACTTTTCTTTTGCAGTTTCCTCAACTCTCTCACCCTTCACAAAATTAAAAAGACTAAGGGCCTTGCTCTGGATGGTTTTTTTTTTTTATTATTTAAAACACAACTTTATTGAAGTATAATTTATATGCCATGCAATTAATCCATTTTCAGTGTACAATTAAATGATTATTAGTAAATTTATCAAGTTGTACAACTATTCACACAAATCAGTTTTAGAACATTTTCTTCCCCCTATTGAGATCCCTAATTCCCAACCCCAACTACAGGGACCCACTAATCTGCTCCCTGTTTCTATAGATTTGTCTTTTCTAGACATTTCATATGAGTGGAATTATATAATATGGGAATTTTGTCTCTAATTTCTTTACTCAGCATGTTTTTTTTTTTTTTTTGGTCACATTTTGTAACTTGCCTCTCTCTAGCATGGGTTAGTGGTATGCCCCTCCCCTCCACAATGCTCACTGCATCCCTCAGATGTGGGTCTACCCCACAACCCCCGAATCCCTGATGAACGTCACCACCATTTGAGCACCGTAGTGTTAATCAGTCAGTACCAATTTGATAGCGAGTACATGTGGAGCCATTCTTCCGATCTTGTGTCACCTCACTTTGAATAATGGGCTCAAGCTCAATCCAGGATAATATAAGCAGTGCAGGTAATGTGTGGCTGGATTGATTTTTGTATCCAGACCACCAAAACTTTCTCCTAAAGTAAGCCTATTTCACTTTCTTATCATTTGTGTGTTCACTGGAGTAGCACTTTTAATTTCCTTCAAGAACTTTCCTGTGTATTCACACCTTGGCTGTTTGGTATTAAAATGCCTAGCTTTCAGCCTTTCTCAGCCTTAGAAATGCCTTCCTCACTAAGTTCAATCCCTTCTAGTTGTTGACTTAAAGTGAGAGACCTGAATCTCCTTCTTTCCTGTTAACACTCAGAGGCCGTTGTAGGTTTATGAACTGGCCTAATTTCAATATTGGTGTATCTCAGGGAATAGGGAGGCCCAAAGAGAGGGAAGGAAGTGGGGAAGGACTGGTTGGAAGAGGAGTCAGAACACACACAACATTTATGGATGAAATTTGCCAATTTATATGGGTTCAGTTCATGGTGCATCAAAACAATTACAATAGTAATATCAAAGATGGCTCCTAAGGAAGATGGCTGACCATAGACACTAGCTGCCAGAGTGTCTCAGTAGGAAGGAATGGTTTTAGATAAAAGAGAAAAAACCAAACACATAAACAGACCGGGTGTCATTCTGAGGGAAGGGTGTCAGAACTATGGGAGACTACATGGAAAGAACTTGTGGAGCAGAACAAGGAAGAACAAGATATCAGTGGAGATCATGCCACCAAGAGGCTTGGAGACTAGCAAAAAGGGTAGGTGAAGCAGTTTATTTCTACCACCCTCACATTTCCAACAGTTATCAGGCTTCCAAGCTGCTGGAAAAACTTTTTACCCCCATGAGTGCAAAAGCTTCTGCTGCCAGAGAACTGGGAGTTTCTTGTGGACAGTATACCAGGCTCCCATGCCCCCTGGGGAGCTTCTCATCACCCTAGAACCAAACCAAGATGGTAGGTGCAATATGGCTTCTCTATGCACCTTTGTCCTCCCCAGAAGGCTTCAGCCTCTCAGTTGTTGCCTTGCTTGTTTCCATGCAAACATTCCCCAACTCTAGCCCAGATTGCAGGAACCACAGCAGTCCAGTGGGTCCTGGGGGATACATGTGACTCCAGAGCCTCATCATTCCAGATAGGCTGCCTTTTGGAGAGGGGGACAAAGATGACCACAGTGCTAGATTCCTCCATACAGACTCTTTCCCTCTCTCTTGCCTCCCCCACCTATGGCTGTTGAGAGAGACAATTTTGAGCCACTACTCCGAGGCTTCTACAGAGTATGGAGCTCAAACCATTTTCTCCTAAAGTACTGCAGCAGACTAAGGGGTGCTTGGACTGTGAGCTCCCTGCTCACTTACCCTCCCTTGTGATGCATGCCCGGTGGCTCAAATAGAGCAAGGCACAGCCTGAAGAGGAGGGACATCAAACCTGCTTGAACACCCTACAGGCAATCCGGGACCAGCACACTTCTTCTTGGCATGGTCACAGATTGATCTTTGGGTACCTGGGGACAGGCCAGCAGGCTAGCAGGCCAGATACCATACCCTCAGGACTCATTTGTGTTGCTCAGGAGCACAAAGGGAGATTTGTGAACTAATCTCAGAAGGTGAGTGGGCAGAACTCTGAGGAGAGTGTAATGGGGGCCTCAGGTGTGGCTTACCCATGGAGCACCCACCCTTTCCCCCACAGGAAGGCTGCTGTCTCACCCTAGGCCAGGATCCTAGGTGGGGAAATTCCCCAGCCCATAGCACAATTGTGGGGGAACTTAGCTAGTTTGAACTCTTGCCTGCCAGCAGATGTTTCAGATGGACCATGAAGGAGAGGACTGGGGAGAAGAGCGAAACCTGTTCCTGACAGCCAGATTATGAATCTCAGATGTTCCCATCTCCAGAAGCAGGCTTTCTGGTTGGGTGGGCTGCCTCAGCACCTCTCTGGTGGTTCTACCCAGAAGCTGGGAGCAGATCTTTGACTCCTGCCAAAGCAGCTGCATTGCCTGCTTTTATGAAGCCTGAGGGTGGGCTCACCCAACCCAACCCCATCCAGGCTCACTCCTCCACCCACCTCTGCTGTGGCAGAGAATACGCACTCACATGAAAGTTGCAGGGTCCCACCCACTACAAGAGGCATTTGAGTGCTTCTCCTGAGGGACTAGAGCTGGTGTGAGGTCCCAAAAATAACACCACAGCTTGTGCCTTTTGGCAAGGGCCACCTGTTGATAGGGAGGTCAATTTGCATAGCCCTTTACAGCATCTATTGACTCAATCACACAGGATGTGGTTGACTTTCACCCACGAGCTCCACTTACTTTCTTATAGATTAAGCTGACCATGCTAATATAATTAAGATGACCACAGTGCTGGGGAATACTGTTAAGAAGACAACAGGGCTGTGAAAAGAGAAAGGATTTCAAAGAACTCCATTCTCCTTCATCAAAGAGAGACAGGGAATCTATCCATTCACATAGCTCAGCACAACTACAGCCTACAAACAACTAGCAACTGAGAAAACCACAACACTAAGGATATCTATAACTAAAGCATCCATCCAGAAACTAGAGCACCCACAAACAAAGGCAAAGCTTCTTAACCAACATATACAACAAACACACACATAAAAGTGAGGGGGAAGAAAAAGCCCCATATAAACAAAAGAAAATCCAAAATAACAAGCAGCAGCACCTCCAGATGAGAAGGAATCAGCAAAAGAACTCTGGTAGTAGGAAAAGTAAAAGCAAAAGGACACCCCCAAAGGGAACACCAGCTTTCTAGCAATGGATACCAACCAAAATGAAAATATTGAAATGACAGATAAAGAATTCCAAACATGGATTGTGAGGAAGCTCAACAAAATCCAAGAGAAAAATGAAAAACAAACTCAAAGAAACCAGAAAAAAATTCAGGAAATGAAAGAAAAATTCACTAAAGAGATTGACATATTAAAAAAAAAGAACAGATGGAACTTCCAGAGATGAAAAATTCATTTACAAAAATACAAAACAAAGTGAAAAGTGTTTTTCTTTCCAGTTCTTTTTTTAAATTTCAGAAGATTACAGCGGTATGGATGTTTAGATTACACACATTACTTTTGCCCTGCCTGAGTCAGTTATGTGTGCCCATCCCCCACACTGTGTGCACTGCACCCACTAAGTGTGAATATACCCATACCCTCCTGACCCCTCCCATCCGCCTGACACTCAATGAATGTTACTACCATACGTGGACATAAATGTTGATCAATTAGTACCAATATGATGGTGAGTACATATGGTGCTTCTTTTTCCATTCTTGTGATACTTCACTTAGTAGAATGGGCTCCAGCTCCATCCAGGATAATACAAGAGGTGCTAGTTCACCATTGTTTTTTGTGGCTGAGTAGTACTCCATGGTATATATATACCACATTTTATTAATCCACTCATGTATTGATGGGACTTGGGTTGTTTCCACATCTTTGCAATTGTGAATTATGCTGGTATAAACATTCGAGTGCCAATATCTTTTTTATAGAATGTCCTTTTTTCCTTTGGGTAGATGTCCCATAATGGGATTACTGGATCAAATGTTAGAACAGTGGAAAGTTTTAAGAATAGATTAGACCAGGTAGAAGAAAGAATCTCAGAACTTGAAGACAACTCTTTTGAATTAACCCAGTAAAAAATAAAGCACAGAGAATTAAAAGGAATGCACAAACCCTGCAAGAAATATGGGAATACATAAGATGGCCAAATATTAAGAATCATAGGCATTGCTGAGAGTGAAGAAGAAAATACACAAGAGTTGGAAAACTTATTTGAGGGAATAAATTGAGGAAAACTTTCTGAGTCTTACTAGTGACTTAGACATGAAGGTACAAGAAGCTCAAAGGAAACCTGGAAGATTAATTGCAAAGAGGCAATCTCCAAGACACATAATAATTGGACTGACCAATGTCAACATGAAGGAGGAACTCTTGTTGAGTTGTGAGCTGAAAACATCAAGTAAATTCCAAAGGAAAACCCACCAGACTAACTGCAGACTTCTCAACTGAGACCTTACAAGCCAGAAGGGATGGGGCCCCATTCTCAGTCTTCCCAAACAGAACAACTGCCAGCCTAGAATTCTGTATCCTGCAAAAATTCATTTCATATATGAAAGAGAAATAAAGACTTTTCCAGACAAGCAAACACTGAAGAAATCTGTCAAGACCAAACTTGCCCTGCAGGAAATATTTAGTTCTGCATGGATCAGCACAAGATTCACCCATTAGTGTAAAGCCACCCAAAAGTTAAAACTCAGAGCTTATATAAAACAATAGTACAAGAGATAAAACAAAACAATAAGGTATCACCCAACAGGATGAACATAAGAGCATCCCACATACCAATTCTATCAATCAACATGAATGGTTTGAATTCCCCACTAAAGAGAGTTAAGTTGGCTGAATAGATAAAAAAAAATACTAGCTAAGTATCTGCTGTCTCTAGGAAACACGTCCACCCTACAAGGACTCTTACAGACTCAAGGTTAAGGGATGGAAAATAAATATTTAATACAAGTGGAAATCAAAAGAAAGAAGGTGTAACCACTCTCATATATCATAAAATTAACTTTAAATCAATAAGTAAATAAAGACAAAGGGGGTCATTATATAACAGTAAAGGGAGCAATTGAAAAAGAAGACATAACAATCCTATATATTTATGCACCTAACATAGGAGCACCCAGATTCATAAAGCAAACACTACTAGATCTAAGCAAAGAGATAAACAGGAGCATCATAATTGCCAGAGATTTCAACACCACACAGACAGATCTGGACAGATCCTCCAAGCAGAAAATAAATGAATAAACACTGGACTTAAATGGGACTCTGGAACAAATGGGCTTGAGAGACATCTGCAGAACATTTTACCCAAAAACTATTAAATATACATTCTTCTCATCAGCACATGGAACATTCTCCAAGATTGACCATATTTTAGGCTCCAAAAATTTCACAAAATTGAAATCATATGATGTATTTTCTCAGACCACAATAGAATAAAACTAGAAATAAACTCCTAGAGAAACAATCAATTCTGCAAAAAGTGATGTAAATTAAACAACCTGCTGCTGAACAATTCTGAAATCAGTAAGGAAATTCAGATGGAAATCAAAAGATTCCTCAAACTGTTTGACAAAGAGGGTACAAGCTATCAAAATCTATGGGATTCAGCAAAAGCAGTCCTAAGGGGAAAATTTATAACCTTCAATGCCTATATCAAAATGATAGAATGATCACAAATTAACAATTTAATAATACATCTCAAGGAAATAGAACAGGAACAGCAAACCAATCCCAAACCCAACAGAAGTAAAGAAATAACTAAGGTCAGAGTAGAACTAAATGAAATTTTTTAAAAATGAAAATAATACAGAAGATCAACAAAACAAAAAGTTGATTCTTTGAAAAGATAAAATTGATAGACCTCTTGCTAGATTAACCAGGAACAGAAGAGAAAGGACCCAAATGATCTCAATAAGAAATGAAAAAGAAGATATTACAACTGATACCACAGAAACACAAAATGTCATCTGTGAATACTATGAAAATCTTATGCACATAAACTCAAAAATGTAGAGGAAGTGGAAAAATTCCTGCAAATGCACAATCTCCCAAGACTTAGTCATGAAGAAATAGAACTCCTAAATAGACCAATAACAAGCAATGAGATTGAAGCAGCAATAAAAAAATCTTACAACAACAAAAAAGTTCTGGAATAGATGGATTCAAAGCCAAATTTTATCAACCATATAAGGAAGAGTTGGTGTCCATACTGCAGAAATTATTCCATATTGCTGAGAAGGAGGGAATCCTTCCCGACTCATTCTACGAAACCAATATCACCTTGATACCAAAGGCAGGAAAGGACACAACAACAACAACAAAAAGAAAACTACAGACCAATATCCCTTATGAATATAGATACAAAAATCCTCAATAAAATACTAGCAAAATGAATTCAACATCACATAAAAAAAGTAATCCACCATGATCAAGTGAGCTTCAACCCAGGGATGCAAGGCTGGTTCAACATATGTAAATCTATAAATGTCATTCACCACATAAACAGAAGCAACAACAAAGATAATATGATCATCTCAGTAGATACAGAAAAAAGAAAACATTTGACAAAATTCAGTACACTTTCATGACATAAAACTTCAATAAATTTGATATAGAAGGAGCATATCTCAAAATTTCAAAGCCCTATATGACAGACCCACAATCAGCATCATAATAAATGGGGAAAAGTTGAAAGACTTCCCCCTAAGACTTGGAACAAGACAGGGATGTCCACTGTCACCATTTCTATTCAACATAGACCTGGAGGTCCCAGACAGAGCAAGAGAAAGAAATAAAGCATATCCAAATTGGGAAAGATGAGGTCAAACTATCACTTTTTGCAGATGATATGATCTTATACCTAGAAAACCCCAAAGATTCCACCAAGAGACTCCTGAAATTGATAAATAAATTCAGCAACATCTCAGGTTACAAAATCAATGTACACAATTCAGTAGCACTCCTATACATCAATAACAGTCAAACTGAGAGTCAAATCAAAAACTCAGTGCCATTCACAATAGCTATAAAAACACCTCAAAAAACTTAAGAATATACTGAAGCAAGGAAATGAAAGATCTCTACCAAGAGAATTACAAATCACTGAGGAAGGAAATTGCACATGATATAAACAAACGGAAAAACACATCATGCTCATGGATCATTAGAATCAACATTGTTAAAATGTCCATCCTTCCCAAAGTGTTATACAAATTCAACATAATCTCCATCAAAATACCAATGTCCTATTTCACAAATTTAGAAAAAATAATTTTACACTTAGTTTGGAACCAGAAAAGAACACAAATAATAAAAGCAATCTTAAGCAAAAGGAACAAGTCTGGAGGCATCACATTACAAGCTATACTGATTTCAAGCTATACTACAAAAGTGCAGCAACTAAAACAGCATAGTATTGGCACAAAGATAGAGATTTAGACCAATTGAACAGAACACAAAACACAGACATAAAACCATCCACATACAGCCAACTGATCTTCGACAAAGCAAACAATATACACCGGGGACAATAAATGGCTCTGGGACAACTGGATAGCTACATGCAGAAGAATGATATAGGATCCATATCTCGCACTACTCACAAAAATTAATTCAAAATGGCTTTATTGTGCATTGAAAATACAGCATTTTTTTTTACAAATTAATGCTTATATAATATAAAAATGACTGACATATAATTTTTTTAAAAAATTTTATAGTCCTGGTCATGTATTTTATTTGAAGAATCACCATTCAAAGACACATCATTACATTTGGCACTTTTTACACAAGATAGGTTAGTTTTTCTTTACTTTTAGGGCAACCTTGGTACGTCTAGACTCAGGGAAATCTCAACTACCAATTGAATTTCATAGTCATTATAGCCAGTGCTTTTTATTTTTTCATTCACTTAAATATGTGTTAAGCATCTATCATGTGTCAATCATTGTTTCATGTTTTGTTCTCCACAGAGGAAGTAAAATAATTGTTTCATATATGAAGTTTTCAATGACGTCTTTCAGTTCCTTGAGTGCAGAAATGTAGCACACTAACACCAGCCATGACTCTTTGGATCTGGAATGCTTACTCACTCCACCATTGCTACAGTATCTTCTCTTTGGTTTGTTAACTGATACCTCAGTTATCTCTCATTTCAAGTGTTACCTCCTCTGACAAGCCCTCCCTGATTACTCCAGCCCTAGTCTGGGTCTGTCTCTTTTGTTACACATATGTGTAGGATTATACTTCTTTCCTTCAGAAAGAAAGTTAACTTCCTTAACCCAATTTGCTATTATTAATTAGTGTGATATTTATTTGAGATCAGCTTTCATATTATAAATTACTTGAGGACAGTTCCAAGCCTCTTGGTGTTTATCATTGTATCTAATGATACATTAGACATTATGTCTAATGTGAGGACTGGCCCAGATTAAATCTCAACAAAATACTGGTGGAGTGAATAAATGAATGAATGAATGAAAGTTTCTAAGAAAACATTTCATATTTTGACTTGTCTTAAATGTATTGTGTCAGCCATTAAAGTTTTTTTTTTGTTGTTGTTGCTATTGAAATGAGGTTTGAGAAATACTAAAAATGTAAAGGCTTGTTTTTAAATAAAAGTTAATGTCTGTTATACATAGGGTATGCCTTAATCATTCTCTGAAAGCACAATAAAAGAAGATTAAGTACATTGTTAATAATTTAATATTATTTTTTCTTGATACATTTTGATGAATACCTACCTTGGTGTACTGTTTTATTTGGAATTCGGAGGCAGAATTTGGAAGTTGGGGCTGAGAATACCACATTAAATAGGTTGAAAATGACATGAATTGACATTGTTGGATAATTAGGACCTCCTCCATGAATTATGACATTGGATAAAAAGCTAGACATTAGGACACTTGGGCTCTAAGTTTTCTTCTGCCCCATTGGCTATGTGCCATTAAGCAAGTCATTTAGCTTACAGGCAATTTCTTTCACCCATAAAATGAGAAAATTAGTCTAGGTGATTTCTAATGTCTCCTTCAGTTTTTAACATTATATGATTCTACACCTAAGATAACCTATTCAAGAAACCCAGGGAGAAAGGTCTTGTTTTTAATTCAGATATCTGACCAAACACAGAAGCCATCAGTAAGCCAATTTTTCAAGATACTATTAGGCAATTGTACACAAATTGATATCATTGGCACAAAGCTAGTATTAATACTGGTTTAGAAATGGTGACAGGTTCAACTCAATGGTGGGAAGAAAAAAATGGGTTTTCACTAATTCTAAACTGTTTTTATAACATTTTGCTTAAATGAGCCCTTGAAAGAGCATAGGTTAATCTAAAAGATTGTTCCTGGCATAATTACCATGGATCAATTAATAATAACCTACGTTAGAATTAACTTCTCATTTGGAGGCCATATCCAGTTAGGATGGACAGCACTTACCTTGAATAATATGAAACAGCAGAATTATTTCCATATTATTCTGAAGCACAAAGTGTTTTTTAGTAGAATACACTTCTTTAAAATTTAGGATTGGTAATTAATGCTTACATGGGATGTTTTCATATGCATAGGGCAGTAATCATTTATTAAATGATTATTATTATGAAGTTTGTAATAATGCCTGGTCAGATGAAGCCTGAATCTCTAACTGATTCATAATCTTCAGCAGTGCTGCTGCGATATTAAGTCTCAGTGACACCTTATTAAAAAAAGTGTTTTTTTCACTCCAAAAATCACATTATAGTTTCTTGCTTCTTTCCATGCACCATATACAATTTTATAGTTAAAAGTATTAATGAAATCAGAAATGCTACTTTTGATTTGATCCCACAGATAAAGTAAACTTGAATCACCAAGCAGCTACTACCAATCATACAGCAGGTAAATTGGAACAAAGGTGGCAATTTAAGGGTCAGTGATTGCTACAATAACTAGCCAAGAAGACAATGACTCTTTCATGAGACAGTGTAATACAGTGATATAGATTTTAAAGTGAAGGCTCAGGAGTTAAATGAATATGGCTTAAAATCCTTCTTTAGTTACTTCCTAGCTTATGATGCAGGGAAGTTCCTTAATTTCTCTGAGCCCTCATTTTGTGGATATGATAATAATATCTATCTGAAAGTGCTGCTGTAAGAATTAACAAAAGGGAATGCAGAGTGATTAGCACTGTGCCTAACATTCAATAATCATTAAATAAATGCTTAAATCATTTATTTAAATAAGTTATTAATAATGGAATGGTAGAATCCTAAAATTGCATTGGACCATATTCATTCACATTCCTCCCCACAGCAAGAATTAGTTTTATCAGTTATCTGATAGAGGGTCATTCAACTTCTATGTTTAAACATTTTCAGGGACAGGGAACTCACTATTTTTGAAGGTAACCCATTTAATTGTTGAAGAGCTTTATTGGAACTTTCTTAACAATAAACCTAAAAATGGACTTACTGTAAGCTCACTACATTTTCATATATGTAGTTCTTTACAGTTCACAGAGCACTTTTGATACGTTATCAAGCACTTTTTGATGCAATATCTTATTTAATACTATAACCTTGAGGGAGGAGGTATACCACTTTTAATAAGATTGTAGTTTAATTTAGAGCAGAGATATAGCAAATAATAATCCAAAGACTAAATAAAAGTCAAAGAACTGAGAAATACAGAATCACATTAAGAACATATACCATTAATTGGACACTTTGTCCCATCTTTCTATTTTTCCTCTTGTTACCAGGTCTAGATTTTTACCTTTGATTGTGTATGTCATCAATGCCAAGTGATGGATATAGAGAACCATAAAAACTTAATCTCTCAAGTTTCTGATTTAAAATTGAATAAGGATCTATGAATATTCACAGCAATGAGCATAGCTATCTACAAAGGTAGGTTAACAATAGTAGACTAGTCCTAGTCCTACAGAATCTTCCAAACTTAGCCTTGTGGTTAGGAGTGCGGACTTGAGTCAGACAGTATTTTGACCTTGGGTGAGTCACGCAACTTCTATGAGCCTCAGTTGTTTCATTTGTAAAATAAGAATAATAGAACAATTTTTCTGTTTATTTTGGGGAGTAAATGACATAAAACACATGAAATGCCTTTTTCTGTGCCTGGTGCAGAATAATAAGTAGCAATAATTATGACTTTTTTTAACTTGAAAAAGTCCTTAGAAATGAAGGAAGGTCCTAGTGAAACTATTCCAGAGAAGACTAAATTAGAGAAAGTAAAATTATCAGTGAGCTGAAGAAGAGATTCTTTAGTTAGAAGGTAAGCAAATTAATTTGGGTATATAAACAAGGCAGGAGAAATAAGAAGTTTGGGGTAGGCATTAGGTCAGATGATTGATTTCAGGACCTCTGGTATTAGCAGTAAATTTCAAAGCAATAATGTAGGAAGCTATATATTGTATTTTTAAATTTCAGTTAAATAGTCACTTGATAGGTATTAGTAGTAATAATGTCCAGGGGAGTTATTTTTGCAAGAAATATTTTCATATCTATATTTTCCCAGATCATCTATATCTCTCTCTTTATATATATTGCTTTGATATACACAATATTTATTTAGATCACTAGTAATACAATGAAAATGCACTGTACTGAGTGGCATAATGTAAAAACCACAAATAATTTTAAATATATAATCAATTATAAACATAATAAAATAGAGAATTGTTATAATGAAACTTGGATTATAACCCAGTCCTTTTATTTTTATTAGCTACTTTGTCTCAATCTTAATTTAAGATTCTTCAAACTAATTTTAACAAAGGTTATGCCTAACTTAGCTAGACATCTATATTTTGTTTTCAAATTGTCAAAATAACAAAATACAGAAATTTTGAAAGATAATTTTGTCAAATGTTCTAAAAATAATGTTCTAAAATATAATACACTTTAACACATTTCTAAGGCTGTAGGAGGCATAAAAGTAATAATAAACTAGGGTCTTATCTATACTCCCTTGGCTGCTTCTAGTGAGAATAAAATCTGATGTAGCATTTGAGAAAAGAATTGAGTTATCTGGTACTCTGACTTCCAAAGCAGGTTAAGTATCATCTATCTTTCTCTTCTGATGAAAGGTGAAATATTACTTAGCAACTGGGTGAAAAAGCAGTTACCAAGAAATATATATTATATTCAAAGATCTTATCACTATTAATATGAAGAGGGAAAAGGCATTTGTTCTATTAGCAAACAAGAAATGGAATATCATGTTTAAACTCTTCAGTTATCTCATTTGTTTCTGTCACATTTCTGATGTTCCTGGTTGTGATTGTCCTTCTTAAGTGATATGCCTACTCTGGTTGTGTGAATGAGTTAAATCTAACAAGGTGAGAGAAGCAATGGCTTAGGTGGGTGCCCAATACTGGACAATGTCTTAGACTTTGGATAATGATATTAAAATCAATGGATTTTAATTAAAAAAATAAAAGTCAAGAAGCCTTCATTCATGAAACCTAGTAGTTCCTGTTAGTGAATATTTTAAATTATGAATAATTTATAACAAAATAATAATTATTTTCAAATGTAATAATTAATATTAGGCTAATCAAATGTCGCTTGTTAGTAGTTCTGTTTAGTGAATAGAATACAGTATAATTAGAATAAGGGAGAATGAGAGTGGCTGCATTATCATTGATTGGGCATGGACTAGCTAGTGTCCTTAACATTTATTGTGTTAAGGTATGCCAGGCATCATTCTAAGCTCTTTATTGCTATTTAGTTCATTTAATGCTCATAACAACCTTGAGGTAGGTACTCTCTTTACCTGGATGCTGCAGATGAGAAAACAGAGAGTAGGGAAGTAGTTGTGGTAGCCAGAGTGGGAATCGGAGTCTGGCTCCTGAGCACCGAGCCTCACCTCTATCACTATCCATCTATCTGAATGGCGGAAGAGTTGTCTCCTCCTAGCCTCACCCCTCCACATGCTACTCTCAATTTTTGAATTCCATCAGAGATGATGACTTCTTTACATGAAGGAAGTCAAGGGAATTTGAGCAGTTCCAAGAACACACAGTGCTTAGGGGTTTCTTTGTTGAAAGCCCTAGGGCTATTAGTATATCAATATACTAGTCTAAAAAAGCACAGACCTCTGCTTTTACTGAACTTAATAACCATCTTCTGCCACATGTGAGCCGTTCATGTAAATTTCATTGTATTCACACACTGCTTTTTTGACCTAAATATTGCTCCTTTTATAAATTGAAAAAAATTAGTACATGACAGGGAGAGAACTCAAATCCACTTCTTGGACTTTAAATCTAGGGCTCTTCCTTCTGACCATTTGAAATTAGTTCAGGTTCTGATTAGACATTCTCCTTGTAAAATTGTTATAATATTCATTTACTAATAAGCACATTGAACACCACCCATAAAATGTCTTTCAGCATACTCTATCAATTCAGAAGAGTGAAATATATTTGAATGAACTGCTGTATGTGACCATTTTACTAAATATTGATACATAGAATTTAATATCAGTCTGTAGATATTAACTGTAATATTTATTAAGGTAATCTGCTGAAACATTTTTCAGTTGCCTGATTTCCTACAGCTTCAATTTTAACGTTTTCACCCCTGCAGGATAGGGCATCTAAGTGGGGGTTGTGCCTTGTTAGAGAGGAACCCACAATCAATCAGCTTAGATTATACTACTAGCTCTCTCTCTCTATTGGAAGGTCACAGCCCTGTCATGAAAAACCTCAGTAAAGAAAACTGCATTAATGTACTCTCTCCAATCTTATCTTACAGCAAAATATTTTTAATAGAATACCTCCTGCTAATCTTTAGAATTAGTGTTCTTTAAACCACTGCATGGAGTATTCTGCTCTACCGTTCCATAATGTCTATTTCACAGGGTTATGAGGTATGAATTAGCATATATGCATGAAAGGTATTCTGAAAACTGGTGAGCATAAGCTCTGTAGTCAGAATGATCTGGACCTCTGTAAAGGCATATCCAGATCTAGTTACGTGACCTGTGTGGTCACATCACTTAAATAATGCCACTTAACCTCTCTGGATCTTAGTCGTGTATTAGGTTAACCAAATGTCACTAGTTAGTTGTCCTGTAGATGATATTCTCTACCTCATAGGAATGGTGGAAATACTGAATGAAATAATGAATATTAAGTGCTTCGCATGATTCCTGTCATATGATACATGTTAGTGGTCATTATTATCCTGTAAACGTTAATCATTTGTTAATGTACAGCCAACTTTTGCTCATAAGTAGTAAGAAATTGAGAGTGCAGAAAGTAACTCTTCTCTGATTTTGGAGAAGTGTATTTCCAGTCCAAAGTGGAGTTTCTGTTCAATGAATTTGCTAAATTTAATCTCTCTCCCTCCCTCCCTCCCTCACTTTCTCACTCTCTCTCTTCCCTCTCATGATGAAACTACATTTCTACTGGAAGTTTTAAACAGTCATCTTTCTTCATTTGTCAAAAATATATATCTTGTGATAAAATGAGTGCATTGCAGAGTACTTAAAAAACACTGCCTAAAGTAATAGTGCCCCATGGGCACTTCCTATCACTCTAGCTTATGTCTTCTGGGAGATCTTTTGACCCAAGAAGAAATGCTGCAAATATTCTGCAAGTTCACTCACTGGCATAAGTGATATCTAGTATGTGCTACACTGTCACCTCTATCTTTAGAAAGAAAACCTAATGATGTTTGCCAGCGATGTTTCTTCTGTAATAATAAAATATTCTTTTCTCCAAAGAAGCTAAATGGCAGCAGAAGTGTAAACAGCCATCCATACTCATCCCAGGCAATCTACAACCTAGGTGATTTAGCAACAATAAAGCGTTTCTGGTATAAGGTAAATATTTTAAATTATAATGAAAATTTAACTACATTATATGGAAAGGAATGAAAAGAAAGAAAAATTATGAAGTGAACATCTGTGTAACCATTATACAGGTCAGGAGCTAAAGCATTGGCAACATTTTTAAAACATCACTGCATGGCCCACCTTGATCATAACACTACTCAGTATTCTAACTTTGGTGGTGATTATTCCTTGGCTTTTCTTGCAGTTTTAACATCTATATCTGTATTCCCCCACAATATGGTTTAGTTCACCCATTTTTGAGCTTTAAGTAAATAGAATTGCACTGCATGTACTCTTTTGTGTCTTGCTCCTTTCATTCAACATTATGTTTATGTGCTTCATCTATATTATTGAATGTAGCTTTAGTTCACTAATTTTCATTGTTAAGTATCATTCCATTATCTGAATACATTATAATTAATTTACCATTTTATTCATGATGACATCTAGGTTGTTTTCAGTTTTTGCTAGTCCAAACAGTGTTGCTAGGAACATTGTTGTATGTATTTCCTGAGGCACACGTGCAAAAGCTTAGCTGTGTATTTGCATAGGAGTAGAATAGTTAAATTCTTGGGTATGCATACCCTTGCTACATAATGCCAAACTGTCTCTATAGTGGTTGTGAAAATATATAATTCCTCCAGCAGGACTTTCTCTGTATAGGATTTCCCTTTGTTCCGCCATATCATGGTATTGTCAGATTATTAAAATTTTTCCCAATTTGGAGCACTTGTGTTAGGTTATCACATTATGGATTTTTTTTTTTTTTTGGTTGTTTGTTTGTTTTAATTTGCATTTCTCTGATACTCACGAAGTTGAGCATTTTTTCTCATTGTATTTCCTTTTTTTTAAGAAAAGCTTGCTCAGGATTTTGTCAAGTTTTCTACTTTATTGTCTGTTTCTTTTCAGCTTTATTTAGGTATAATTGACACATAAAGTTGTATATATTCGAAGTGTACAACATGAGATTTCCATATATGTATATATTGTTAAATGATTACCACATCAAGCTAATTGACATATTCATCACCTCACATAATTATCTTTTGTGTGTGTGGTGCAAATACTTAGGATCTACTCTTTTCACAACTTTCAAGTGTATAATGTATTATAATTAATTATAGCCACTATCCTGTACATTAGGTCTTCAGAACTTACTCATCTTACAACTGCAGGTTTGTACCCTTTGACCAAACTCTCTCCATTTTCAGTACTCCTGGTAACTACCTTTTTATTGTCTGTTTTTATTTTGTTTGCTTTGTTTTTAGTTTGTTTGAACATAAATCTGGATAGATAGGCATTTTTTAGTTAGGTGGTTCAAGTATCTTACCATTCTCTATTGCGTTTGTCTTGGCACTCTTTTTCAGGTTTGTTCTGAAGGATAAAATTTCCTAATTTTAATATAGATTTTTTAAAAACTCAATCTTTGTCAGTGGTTGCTATTTTTGTTTTTTTCTTCCTTTTCTTTCTCTCTCTTTTTTTCCTTTTTTGTTTTATTAAAAGAAATCTTTCTCTACTTCAAGGATATGAAGATATTCTCCAATATTCTCTTCAAAAATTTTATAGTGCTTACTTTCATATTTAGGGCTTTAATTCACCTAAATATGTTTTTGAGTATAATGTATGTGAAGTAGAGGTAAAATTTCTTTCTTTTTTTTTTCTTCACGTGGCTTTTCAATTCTCCATTGATCTGGAATGTCACCACTGCCTTAAGCTACTCAGCCATAAATACGCATGTCTGTTTTTGTCTGTTTTTGATTGTTCTATTCTGTTTCATTTGTTTGTAAGCCAATTTGTGTCAGGGTTTTATCCAAATTCTATAACCTTTTATGAATAAGACTGTATCATAGTTGTCTTAATATTCCATAAGGCAAGTCTTACACCGTGTTCTTTTTATTCATGTGAATCTTTACAATTCTTGACCTTCTTCACTTTCATATAATTTTTAGAATTTGATTGTCAAGTTCCACAAAAACAGAAGCAAATATCTGTGGCCAATCAAACACTGTTCAGATTTTGATTGGGATTGTTTTCTTTACAATATTGAGTTTTTCAATTTATGAACATGGCATATCTCACATTTATTTGGAACTTCTTTAATGCTTCTGGAAAAAAATATTATTTTTCTTAAATGAAGTCTTGCCTATTTTAATTAGACTTATTCTTATGTTCTAGATTTTTAAAGTTTGTATTAAATGGTATCTGCTTATTATTTTGCAACTATTTGCTTTCATTACCGCATAGAACTAGAAACATGCTAATCTTTTTTTCCTAAAAAAACTCTATATATTCCTTTAGTTTTAGTACTTGCAATTATATCATATATGAATAATAGATTTTTTTCTCTCTTTCAATGTTTATACTTTTTGATGTACTGACAACATATCATTACAAGGATTTATTTTTTTTAAAAAATCCTGCTTCAACTAATATGCATATTAAGAAGATGTAGTAACATTTATTTTAAAAATACAGTAAAATTCCTATATTTAAAATATAATTAAATTATTAAATAAGTGCTTAATTCAGTAGCAGATATATATTTCAATTTTAAGTAGACAAGTACCTGACAGACTTGAAACCTACATGCACTGGAAATAATATTGATACTTTATTGTTTGCTACTCTTTTCCATATTTGACCAAAATGTAGCATAAAATAATATAATTTACATATTGCTATCATATTATTTGTTAGCTTCTTTAAAATATAAAAATAATTTGATGCTAGAAAATATAATGACCATGATACTGAATAAAATGCTTTGGCTTAGTTTTTTTCAGGACAGACTTTACACTCACAAAAATTATGTGTCCATTTTTCTAGGGGAAAACTCATGTTATTTTTGCTCAAGGGAGAAAAGTTAGTATTCATGCTATTTGATTGATAATCAGCAAAGTCACTTGGCTTTTATAATTTTCTATAGTTTTTTTTTTTTTTTTTTTTGAGACAGAGTCTCACTCTGCTGCCCAGGCTAGAGTGCCATGTTGTCAGCCTAGCTCACAGCAACCTCAAACTCCTGGGCTTAAGCAATTCTCCTGCCTCAGCCTCCCAAGTAACTGCGACTACAGGCATGTGCCACCATGCCCGGCTAATTTTTTCTATATATTTTTTAGTTGACCAATTAATTTATTTCTATTTTTAATAGAGATGGGGTCTCACTCTTGCTCAGGCTGATTTCGAACTCCTGACCTTAAGTGATCCTCCCGCCTCGGCCTCCCAGAGTGCTAGGATTACAGGTGTGAACCACCGTGCCCAGCCTGTCTATAGATTTGAGAAATTTTTATTATTTCTTTTAGCAAAGACATAAGGTAGATCACAACAATTAAGTCAGATTGATTATTTGCTGTATATGTTGACCAATTTTGGGATAAGATCACAAATACTAGTTCTTTATATTTGATTCAATAAATAAAATTTTGAAAATTTAAAATAAATACATTATTAGCAAAGACATTACATAATATCTGCTGCTTAAAAACACTTTCTAAAGTACTTGCAATCCAAGACTATAGCATTATTATTGAAGATGTCATGGCAATATTTAACATAGTCTTCAATTCTGAGGAAATAAATGATTTATAACTGACTAGGCAGATTTACTATCTAATAATGTTAATGATGCAATCCCGTGACAACAAAAAGTGGCAACATTACAAGTATCATGTAAATGATTTTGCTGATTAGAGTTTGATTATTTAAAACTCTTGTTAGATTCTAATTTTAGAATGTTTGTTCAGATGCTCTGGGCCTTTTATTGTTGCTCATGAATCAGATGAGATGGAAAATTACATTTTTATTACTTCTTTCTGTTCTCATTTTTATGAGAATCCTTTTTCGTGGTTAGGCCATTAAAAATTAATACTTTATGGATTAAAAATGCTCCATGATGTCTTCTTCATGATGACAATTTCACGCTTTGGGAAGGGCATGTCTGGGGAGACAATCCTGGCTCTCATCCCTAGTCTTTGTCTGACCTTTGGCAAATTACTTAATATTTTACACCTTAGTTTCCTCATCTGTGAAACAGAACTGCTATAACCTACTCTGAAGGGTTTTGTATTATAGATGATGTTACTCATATAGAGTAGTCATTTTAAAATCATTAAATTAATAATAATGAGTGAACATGAATTAAAAACATTGCAAAAACATGATAGAGCTAATACTTTTGAATGTTATTTATAACTGTTGAAGAAATTCAGATGCACTTATGAGAAGGTACTAAAATATAGTTTTCATTTAGGGAAAATCAAAAAGAATGGTGAGTCAATTCTTTTCAATCTCTCTCTGTCCATATATATATATATATATATAATACACTAGGGACCTTCATCAGTGTTTCATCAGCCTCATTGGGCCACCATTCTTCAGGCACACATTGACATTAAGTTCACTTCTTCTGTGTCCACGCTTTTTATTCAGTGGGTTTTACTGTGGGGGGTTTTGGTTGTTAGGTTTTTGTTTAGTTTTTGGCAGTAAGTGAATTGAAAAATGCTTGAAACAGGGGACTTGTATTCCAGGTCTGGCTCTGCCTTCAGTAATTAGCCTTCCAGCTTTAAACAGATCATTTAAATGCTTCTGTACCTCTGTTTCTAATAATGCTACCTTGTTAACTACATGGAATACAGTGATCCTTGCTAGGTAAGCGTCACCTTAATGAACAGCACCAATTGGAAACTTAACCCATTGGAGTTAAGGACAAGAAGGAGACAGATTACCCAAATTCAAGCAGGTGGCCAAGTCACAGCCATGGCAGAGGGTAGTGGAAGCCTGGCTGGTGATTTCACTTAGAGGGTCGAGACTAAAGAGTGCTCATTTCTTCCAGGAATAAAATTGTGGCTAAAGGAGATGTGAATAAACTCATATAGTGAAGGGTTAAGAGTTTCAGAAAAAGTAGCAGCAGATCAGGCGAGAATTCCAACTGAAAAATATTAAACAGAACTGAGGCCAGAGGACTGGCTTATCCACCTGTCAAGAGCTTTTCAAGTAGGAATAAAGACATATTCAGCAACCTAAGAGACACAAACCTATGATAATGTGGCTGAAGATACTTCAAAATACTTTATATGTATATCTATATTTATATCTATCTATCTAAACGTAAGTAGCAGTCAATCTTTTCTAGAAAATGTGAAGACTGTCTGGAAAGTATCCGCCAGTGTTGATATAATGAGAATGGTTACATGGCTGGATACTTTCTGGACAGCCCCTGTATACTTATGTAGCTTTGAGCTGAGGAAAAGCATATCTATCTAAATTGTGCAAGATTATTCAATAAAATCTGGGAAATAGGCATAGCTGGAATAGATTTATGGACCTGGTATAAGAACAAAAATGAATAAACTAAATTGGTAACATCCATTTAAATTAACATAGGGAAACCATTGAGAATCATGCAAGTATTTGTACCAGGCAGCTTGTACAGTCAGGAGTAAATCTAGATTAAAGAAGCACTCTAAAAAGAGGTACTCATTATGTGGCTTGCACTTTAGGCTCAAAAAGCTTCATTGCAATAATCAACCAGGGTCTCCATAATCTCTATTTTAAGCAAACCATCCTCTGACCACCACTTCCTATCCTTGCAGCTCAGTCCCTCTAAAATTCTTATGTTCTTTCAGCTGCATAGATATTAATATCTACAATATGCTGATCCTATCACCTTTTCACTGACCCTGTCTCCTTATTTCCTCACTTGCATCCTATCCCAGCTTAAATTTTATGGTCAAGCATTATAATCACTTATTTCTAAACACATCCTTGTGCTTTTCTCATTTAATTATATGCCATACAGAAATTTTATTTCTAGTTAAATCCAGTTAACCAACAATCTTTACCTTTGCTCATCAAATTGAACGTAGTTGGGGTAAAACACACAAACCTGTTGATGAGTGACACCTTAAATGTGCAATCCTTCATCCTAAATGGGACTTTCTTAAAGCTGTCTGATTCCTACGTTTCCAAATGATTATTTCAAACTTTTCAAAGTTTCCAAACCTCATTCCCAGCCTCACTCTAACCTGATGAACTTGCTTCTTATTTCTTATTATTTTCATCCTTACGGATCCTAGGGTCTGCCTTCCTCCCTGTTGCCATGACTGAACTGTCCCTGTTCCTAGTAAAGAGCATAGAGTCTGTCCCTTTCATTTTATCCTTTCTCAGCAATTCAAGGACATTACTCTGGCAATATGTTTCTCTCTTTCTTACATTACCAGTTTTCTTCTCTCTACTGGTTCTTTCTCGTCAGTCTATAAACATACTTTATCTCATAAAAAATGAAAAAAAAAAACTCTTTCAATTCCAATTATTCCTTTTGTAACTGTTTCTATTTTATCTGCCTCCTTTTGTAGCAAAACTCCTCAAATTCGTTTTCTATACTTTCCATCTCCTACTTCTTTCTTCTCATTCTCTTAAACTCATTAAAATAAATCTTTCCTCCAACTATGCCACTGAAACTGCTGCTGGCAAGGTCACTAATAAATGACATGTTATTAAATCCAATGTGCAATTTTCCTTCTCATCCTACTTCCTCTGGCAGCAATATATTTGATCACATGGTTACTCCCTGCTCTTTGAAACACTTCCTTCACTTTACTTCTAGGGCAGGACACATTGTTGGTTTTCCTCCTACATCTTTAGCTGCCTCTCCTCAGCCCCCCTTTACAGCTTCTTCTTCATCTTCCTGAACTCAAAATATTGGAATTCTCTTGTTTTCAGTACTTGAATTTCTCTTTTCTATATATAGTCTCTGTGTAATTTCACCTGGCAGCAATTGTTTTAAAGAGAAGCTATGTATAGATAAATCCCAAAATTGTATGTCTAGACCAAACCTCTAAAGTCTAGTCTCATATGTCCAACTATCTACTGGACCTTTCCACTAGGATGTGTAATGGACATCCCAAATTCTTTAACTTCAGTTGTTAAAGAATCAACTGAGCTCTTGATTCTTTCCAAAGCCTCCTTCTCTCTTACCCAATTCAGTAAAAGGGCAGTACCATCTTTCTGCTTTCACAGCTAAAGTGGGAGTGAACTCCTTTCTTCCCCTTTGTCTCACATAAAATTCCTGAGAAAATCCTGCTTACTGTACATTTAAAATAAATATGGAATCTGATTACTTCTCTTTACCCCTGATGGTATCACCTAGACAAATCACCGTAATCACTTGATTGTTACAATAGCGTCCTGCTTGGTCATCCTATTACTGCCCTTGTTCCCTTCGGTCTACCTAGTTAGAGTGAAAATAAGATCCCTGGCCTTTCATGTTCTTGAAGCACAGCACATTCTACCTTAGGACCTTTGTATTTGCTTCTGCTGCTGCATCCATCTTCTCCCAGACAGATGCATGGCTCCCTCCCTATCTCCTTCAAATCTTGGCTAAATTGTCACCTTCTCAGTAACGCCCTCCTTGACCATTTTGTCTAAATACGTGATCCCCTCTACTCATATTTCCCAATCCCATCCCCATTTTATCCTTTTTCTTTAGTACTTCTTATAATAAATATGCTTACTACATAATTTTGTTTTAGTGACTGTCTGCCTTCCCCTACCTCTTCACACACCTATTAAAATGCAAACTCAACAAAGATAAAGATTTTTGTCTCTTGAACACCGCTGTTTTCCCAGTGCCAAAGACAATGCCTGGAACACCAGTATGTATAATATATATACCAAAAACTCCATTTACGCTATGGAATAAGTATAATGTACATTTATATATACAAGTAAAATTATGTACAACAATTAAATTCATTACAATATGTACATCATAGTCAGGTCTGGCTGCTATAACAAAATATCATAGACTGAATGGCTTAAACAACAGGCATTATTTTTCATAGTTCTAGAGGCTGGGAAGTCCTAGATTAAGGTGTCAGCAAATTCAGTTCCTGGTGGTGCCCTCTTTCTGGCTTGAGGTGGCCACCATCTCACTATATTCTCACATAGAAAGCGCTGGTGTCTCTTCCTCTTCTTATAAAGACAGTAATTCCTTAATGGGGTCCCTATCCTCATCTAAACCTAATCACCTCCCCAAGACCCTACCTCCAAATACCATCACATTAAGAGTTAAGCTTTCAACATATGAATTTTGGGGAGACACAAACATTCAAACTACAACAATGCAATTCTATTATTAATGTGCCATTTTTCCTCACAAAGAATATGTGAAAAGCCTTAGCCAAGTGCAGCTAGGGGACTAAGTTCTTTTATTGTCAGTTGTACCTCTGCTTGTGTTGATCACATTTTGCTGATTTTCTGAGTATTCCATGTGTATGAGGACTGACCATATAGTTTATAATCCAAATTAGAAAAGTTTTTTTTTTTTTTTGAGACAGAGTCTCACTCTGTTGCCCAGGCTAGAGTGCCGTGGCATCAGCCTAGCTCACAGCAACCTCACACTCCTGGGATCAAGCGACCTTCCTGCCTCAGCCTCCCGAGTCACTGGCACTACAGGCATGCGCCACCAGGCCTGGCTAATTTTTTCTATATATTTTTAGTTGTCCAATTAATTTCTTTCTATTTTTAGTAGAGACGGGGTCTCACTCTTGCTCAGGCTGGTTTCGAACTCCTAACCTTGAGCGATCCACCCGCCTCAGCCTCCCAGAGGCGTGAGCCACCGCACCCAGCCTAGAAAAGTTTTGAGAAAGAAGAAAGGCACACAAAAAAATAATTAAAATTACAGAATTTTTGAAATATTTATGGGTTAACTGGCAAATTTGTTTTATTATATTCATGAACCTATAAAATCATTCTGTTTGAAAGACATTTCATTTTCAAAAATAAAAAATATTTCAAAAATTGAACATAGTATATGACTAATACATTTAAAAATGTTTAAAATCTTAATATTGATTTTATGGAAATTCAAAAATAACACAAGCAAAATAATTCTAAGTACTTATATATTTTACTTAGTTTTTTAGATATACATGTGTCTAATTCCTTACCACTTGTATTTTTCTGAAAAATGCATTTTTTTCAATTCCATACATCTTAAATTGACTTTTTTCTACAGACCATAATATATTTAATTGAGGTAATACTCTCTCCACAGGTGCTAAGGTACCTGATATGTTCAAAGTACATTCTGCTAAATGGAAGAGGTCCTCAATTCTACGAGGGGATGGTTTATATTAAAATGTGTAAATATTTGAGACTAAATATTTTTACAATACCATTTTTTCTCTGCTTCACGTACCTTTCTTCTGTTTATATTAGTAGGATATCACAGTGTGTTTGGGTAAAGTCTAAATATTATGTGCATTACATGCATTCTACCCCATAGTATTTCTAATTTATAGAGAATATCATTTGTGCCCTGAAATTGTGTAACACCAAAATGTATGTTTTATTATTTCAAAAGGATAATTCAATAAATCTAATTTCAAAATCAAAAACTTTACCTTCAGTTTTTAAAATATTAAACTGAATTTACAATAGCATTCACCATAGTGCCAGATATTTCATCTTCAACAGAATGAATCACAAAGATCTATATCTTATTCCATGATTGGGATGAAAGATATTGACTTATTATTTAAGTAAACTTAGTTGATATTAAATTTTTACCACATTGTTATAAAAACTGGTATCATTGAACTATTTGCAAGGTCTGCTGCTGCTAAGGGAGGCAACATTTTAACAGCTATTGTTTAACATTTTGTACTTTCTTAAGAAAACTTGGAATAGAAAATGAATGAAATTAGAAGAATAGACATTTATCTAAATGAAAAGTGATACTTCACCAATTAATACATAAATGAACAGTCAGCAGCTTCACGTGTTAAATTGTTATTTTTGGACATAATCTTCCTAAAATCTACTTAACTTTAGAATTGGATGCTGATGTTTCATCACTGCATTTCTATCTCCTGGTTTTTGTGTGCTCAGCAGCCCTCATAGTAAATATCAACAAATATTTTGTACAATTTATATGTTTATCATCAACTTTCTTAGGAAACTTAAATTCAGTACTTAATTTTTCATTAAACATTCACTTTGAGTTTTCTTTTGTTTAGCTCACTGTTGCCAAAAGATTTATTACTAAATAAAAAAGCACTACAAACCAATCAAAAAAATAAATACAGATTTACGCTATAAAATAAGAGACTACTCTCTATAAGCTACAACAAGATGTCTGTCCTCTATTTCCCATACATGTGTCAGAGAGATCTGACCCATAATTTTCTAAATTTCTCAATGGTCCTGCTACTTGCTGGCCTGGGAGCCCCATGCATCTTGCAGATGGCATAGCAAGACATAACACCAAGAGGCCGGCAGGGATAGCAGTGCCGAAATGACTCACACAAACACTTAAGGTCAAAGGAAGTCAATTGGTCTCAGTCACTCCTGTTTGAGGGAGGTAAACTTTGCTTTTATCAGGGAGTACCCTGCACATTGTCCTTGAAAAGGATATATTAGTTAAAATTTGGAAAGGCAGGGAAAAGAGAAAGAGGTTATTGCTATTTGTCTCTCAGGTTTAAACACAAGTTAAACTACAAAGTGTTCACAGTACATGCGTCAGCATAAGACTAGATGTGAGACTGTGGCATTCAGCCCTCAGAGCAACTCTTGAGTTGTATTATCTTTTTATTGATGATTGAGGGGCTCAGAGACATTAAATAATGTGTACAAGAACAAACAACTATGTAAGAAAGCTTGGGTTTCAAAGATCTAGGGAGGTCTCTGAAAGCTGAAAAGATACAGTGTGCAGAGTTTTATTAAAAACAAAGGGACAAGAGTTGCAATAAAAAAAATCATGAGTTTATGGATAAGGTATTTTTAAAAGCAAAAATGCCAGAGCCTATGAACACATTAAAAATTGGCTAAATATTGGCTAAACCTTCAAGATGAAAGGAGAATGAATGAGATGAAGGTTTTAAAAAAAATTATAATTTGGAAATGCTTCATTTATAGACAATTGATCAAAATGCTATTGAAGATTTTTGGACTCCAAACATATACCTCCTTCCCTCCAGTATTAAGCAACTGAGAAATATACACTAGGAGCATAAGGAGGACCTAAGTGTGAGCAATCAGCTTTATTTCTAGAAAGCTTGATTGTAATCATGGCAGGACTTCCAGTCTCTCACCATGAATTGAAATTAACAACAGTGCCTGGAGAATGACAGAATTTCATAAGTTCAGTGTGGGGTTTTGCACCTAAATCCTATTACTCAGTAATTTTCCTTACTGTGGCTCAAATGAATGGTATGAAGACAAAGAATAGAAGGAAAGGGATTGATCTTTCTATCTATACACATATATATGTATAATTTATTTTCCTTTTTACAAAAATTACAAGGCTCCCTAGCAGAGTTGGATTGGAGAATACTGCAGAGATGTAAGCACAAAGCAGGGTTTCCAAGAACTGACTCATTTGGAGGCAGAGTTACAGGTCCAGTGGATTCAGGTTTAAATTATAGAGGCAGGACTCAGATCTGAAACTCCCTCCACCCGAGGGTACAGAACTGAGGCAAGTTATCATGAAACATGAGAAGTCATGTATCAACAGTGACCTTTGACATATTAACTCAGTGCATGTCTGGCTCTCACTGGTCTCAAGAAACAGATAAACCACTCTTCTGAGGAGGGGAGAGAAAAATACCAGATGGAAGTGCTCACCCCTTTTCTTCATGAGTCTTCATGACATTCAAGGCAGAGGAAACGGTATAAGCCAGCTGCATAGAGACAGGATGCTGCCTGAAGTCTGAGGGAGCTCCAGTAGTCCTGCCGCATTGCAAGTTAATTTTGAGATGGGTTGGCAGAAGGTGAAGAAAAGATGGGGTCAGATCAGAGAGGATCTCGTTTGTCATGCTAAAGAGTTTGGACTTTATCCTTTCGAGAAGGAGGGGTGAGAAGAATTTTAAGGACATGATCACATGATGTGAAATACTTACTGAGGATAGTTGTTATTACACTTTCTGTGGAATTTTTATTTTGAACTGCAAAATTTGTTAAAAACTAATGTAATTCATACTTCATTTGTCACTAAAAAGCTGAGATCCAAGACTAAAAAACAAAACTTGAGATAATGAGACAATGTTTCTTAAGAAAAGCTAGCAGACTGTTTCTATAATTATAGTCTCAGCCCTCCTTATAATAAAAATAATAGATCCAATGTTATGAAAGCATAAAGGGTATTTAAATTTTGTGTATGTATGTGTATTCCTGATTACAAAATATAAAAGTAATAGCTATTCATTATAATATATAT
Organism: Lepilemur ruficaudatus; assembly: GCA_963574885.1. NCBI lineage: Eukaryota > Metazoa > Chordata > Mammalia > Primates > Lepilemuridae > Lepilemur > Lepilemur ruficaudatus. The sequence goes on from CAUYRT010021707.1 coordinate 51,886, forward strand.
GGAAATTATAAAAATGTTCAAAGAAGAAAATAAAGATCTTATATGATTCTACCATTCAGATACAGTCACTGTCTACATTTGAGGCTCTTTTATTCCAGTATGTAATGAAAGGTATTTATATGAGAAAAGTTGTACTAGAGTCATCATTAATCAAGCCCTGAAATCAAAACCGTTAAGTACTAATCATGCCCTGAAATCAGAACCTGTAAGTATTATTGATAGCTATTTCCTTCACATTAAAAAACCCAAAAATCCCCTTTGCAGGCTACAAAAAGTCCATGTTTATATCTATACGGCTGTATTTACTGTGTTTACAGAGAAGCTAAAGGAAATGTCTTGCTTTTTACTTAAGGATTGGTTCTTGTATTGCTCATGCAGGAATATCTCATGTGTTAAAATAAAACTTTTCTATCCTGTGGTATCTGATTCCAGTAGTGGCCAATAATTTAATGAGCACATCATTACTGTTAGAGAAAGATTATTAATGGAGTGATTTGGGGACAATCACAGAACTGTTTTACAGACCAAAAGCCCTTAAGGCCTCTCTCATGGTTTGTGATCAGACTACATTTTAGTCCCCTGTCTCTTGAGTGTCTATTGAGAGAGACTATCCCTGTTTGCTTAGAATTGCAGGATTTTTGAGACCCAAGTCCCAGGAGTGCCTGGAATTTCAGGCTATGTAGCCAAAAGCAAGTCAATAAGCCTTCCTGTATCTCTGTTTCATCAGTAAGATGATAGTATTGACTCAGAGAATTGAAAGAAAAACAACGATGGCAAAGCACTTTGCAAATACAAGTTCTTAATTGACTGGTCATTAAGGAAACCTATTAGGTAATGATGACTCCCTGGAGGTTCCTGTCAAGTCACACTTTCCATCTAAATGCAAACTGTGTGTTCACACATGTTGCTTATGTGTGACATAAACACCTCGTGGGATAAGAGTCACTCTTCAGAAATTTAAACCCCTCAGCATTCCCTGAGCCAAGAGATTAGTGGTCAAAGAGTAAATGGGCCAGATGTCTGAAAATTCCATACCAGTACCAGCCAAGAAGACAACTCTTCCCAATGAGGACATGCATGATTGCTGACTGGTGGCAGAAACCAGCCTCGTGCTATCCTACATGGTAACAATGACAATAGCTCATATATGTTAGGTATTCAGTGCCAGATTATTTGCTAAGTGTTTTACAGGCATAATTCTATTTACTCTTTACAAGAACTCTATGAAGTGGTTACTATTATACCCATTTTCACATATGTCAAAAGTGAGACATCAAGAAGTTGTTATTCTCCTATAATCCCACAGGTAGGTAGAAGCGTCAAAAGACCAATTGAATGTAGGTTAAAAAAAAAAAAGAATTTAAAGATGATGACTCCAATGGGAGGTTCCCTAATTTATTACGTAAAATTGGCAGCATAAGCTTGAAACTCTAACTTGACAAAGACAGCATGAAAAAGGAAGGCATGGACCAATCTCAAGATAGACAGGTGATAGGGAAATGAAAGAAAGAGACAAAATGAGAGGAAGGAAGAAAGAAAGGAAGAAAGGAAGGGAGGGAGAAAGACACACAGAAGAAAGAAAAGGAAAGAAAGAAGGGAGAGAAAGAAAGAAAGAAAGAAAGAAAAGAGAAGACATAAAAAGTAGCAAAATGAGCTCTGAATAATAATCAAATTTTTTAGTGTCATAACCAGGTAGAAAGCTTTACTGTGAAATACAAGAATAAGGTGCCTTTATAATTTCTTGCTATGATAGGCTAAAGGAAGAAAAACATAATACAAACACCTACATTAGCATTTCCCAATTATACTGTGTGGATGACATCTAGGATGCTAACAGGTATTCCAAGAAAGGAATTTCTGGGATTAAATAAGTATTAGAAACTCATGCTATATCTCCTTTGGAGCCTCATAGAGCAAATGCATATATTAAATGCTCTAACAAGTTCTAATGTAATGTCTGTTTAACTGGCTAACCTAGTGTTTTAAAACTTGTTTAACCACAAAATTCATCTGTTTTCTAAGAACACATATCCTATACAACGGGTTTATGAGACACTGATCTAAGATATTAAAACATTGAATTTTAATAAAATTTGGTATTTATTCATGATTGAGCTAGAATTGGTCATTTAGAAATAATGTTGTTTTTAAACGTTAATAGAAATTGTTATAAAGAATCACTACAGAGGATGATGTAAGGAAATGCCACCTTCCTTAGCAAGATAAAACCACAAATACACAAGGTAAGCATTAAAATGAGAATTGGCTTGATGGTAAAAACCTTTAGAAGAAAATGTTGGAAAAACTCTTATAGACATTGGCCTAGGGAAAGAGTTTATGAAGAAGACCCCAAAGGCAATCACAGCAACAAAAATAAATAAATGGAACCTAATTAAATTAAAAAGCTTCTGCACAGCCAAGGAAACTATCACAAGAGCAAACAGACAGCTTATGGAATGGGAGAAAATATTAGTATGGTATGTATCCAATAAAGGGCTGATAACTAGAATCTACATAGAACTCAGGAAAATCAGCAAGAAAAAAATCAAACAACCCCATTCAAAAGTGGGCAAAGGACATAAACAGAAACTTTTCAAAAGAGGACAGAATAATGGCCAACAAACATGAAAAAATGCTCAATATCTCTAATCATCAGGGAAATGCAAATCAAAATCACAATGAGTTTTCACTTAACTCCAGTGAGAATGGCTTTTATCAAAAAGTCCCCAAACAATAAATGTTGGCATGGATGTGGAGAGATAGGAACACTCACACACTGCTGCTGGGACTGCAAACTAGTACAATGCCTGTGGAAAGTAGTATGGAGATAACTCAAAGAACTAAAAATAGAACTATCATTTGATCCAACAATCCCATTACTGGGCATCTACCCAAAGGAACAAAAGACATTCTATAAAAAAAAATCTGCACTCGAATGTTTATAGCAGCACAATTCACAATTGCAAGGATGTGGAAACAATCCAAATGTCCATCAATACATGAGTGGATTAATAAAATGTGGTATATGTATATCATGGAGTTCTACTCAGCCACAAAAAAGCAATGGTGATCTAGCACCTCCTGGATAGAGCTGGAGCTCATTCTACTAAGTGAAATAACACAAGAATGGAAAAACAAGCACTGCATGTGAGTACCATCAAATGGTATTAACTGATCAACACTTATGTGCACATATAGTAGTAACATTCATCGGGTGTCCGGCAGGCGGGAGTGGGGAGGAGGGGATGGGTATATGCACACCTAATGGGTGCGGTGTGCACCGTCTGGGGGATGGATGCACTTGAAGCTCTGACTGGGGTGGGGCAAAGGCAATATATGTAACCTAAGCGTTTGTACCCCCGTAATATGCTGAAATAAAAGAAATAAAAAATAAATCAAAATAAAAAAAAAAACAGTAAAAAACCCCCAAAAAACCTTTGGACTATTTACAGATTTAAATCATGCCTTGAGGAGGAAAATAAGGTCAAATCATACCATGTTTCTCTCTGCTGATGCTTTTTACTAGCTTCACCCTGACTTCATTGGGTCCCTTTCCCTTGAAAGCACTGACTCATGCATGGACAAATCTGACTTCCCTAACTCTTTTTGCCACAATAAAGATAAGCTCAAACGTTTAGGAAAAAATACAAAAGGAAAATACATAAAAAGAGTGAGTGCCATATCCCAAACAGTCTAGTGTAGAAGAATATAGCTTGAACTCTGGGGTTCATGAACATCACCTTCCCCTTCCCTTGGAATCCCATTCTCTTGTTCCCAGAACCGGTCCAGCTGTACATTGTCATTCTATCCAGGAGTGACTGCAGACCTGCACAGATGGAGTTTTTAAAATCTCATCCAAGAGAAAGAGATTTGGCCCCTTTCCTTGTATAAATAGGCTTTGTCCTATGAGTTCCATTTTTATATGTTTAGTTCATGTTTGTCAATGGCTAAAGTTGTCAGGAAGAAGACCCTACCTCCTACCCAGGCACTGGCATTTAGAGTTTTCAGGCTCAAACTAGCTTTAAAAATTAGAATACTCACCAAATACATTTAACACTAACATAATAAGATAATACAGATATCATCAAGGAAACATAGCTTGATGTTACAGACACATTTTCAAACTAAGTAGGAAAAACATAAAACTAGGGTGAAATCATTCACACGCATTAGAGTGTATGTTCAGGTTGAGTATCCCTTATCTAAAATGCTTTGAACCAGAAGGGTTCAGATGCTGGATTTTTCCAGATTTTGGAATTTTGCATAAAATAGTGAGGTAAGACCCAAGTCTAATTATAAAATTCATTTTTGTTTCATATATGCCTTATATACATAGCCTGTAGGTAATTTTATATAAGTTCTTTAATAATTTTGTACATGAAATAAAGTTTGTGTACACTGAACCACCAGAAAGCAAAGGTGTAAATATCTCAGCCATCCACATGGACAATCTATGGTTGTTTGGCATCACCACCATTCCTGAATCTAAATTTATATGCTACCGATAAATAATTATTTTCTTACACATATTCACCCATAAGTACTTTACATTAAAAAATATGACATGCCATCCATACAGTGAAAAAGTAATGTGTTCAGGGTTACTAAGCAGCATGGTAGCATCACAAAAGTACCTGTTATCAGCTGTTCAACAATGGCAACAAACAATGGCAGGCTTTCAGTTTCCAGCTACAATGCTGTGTTTTGATTAAAAGTTACACTGTACAATAATCCCCTTGGTGACACTGAATAAATTCTGTGTTGTGCACCTGTGTTTTGACTGTCACCCACAGTCAAAATCATGACTGTGGGATCAGGCGTGCATTTTTTCACTTCTGGTATCATGCTGGAGCTCAAAATATTTTGGATTTTGGAGCATTTTGGATTTTGGATATTGGGATCAGAAATGCTCAACCTATAAAAGCATTAGGGTTCTCCAGAGAGACAGAACCAAGAGGATATTATGTATATATATATATATAGTGTATATATATATATATATAAATTTATTAGAGGAATTGGCTCATGCCATTACAGAGGCTAGCAAGATAGGCTGTCTGCAAGCTGGAGACCCAAGGAAGCCAGTAGTGAGGTTTAGTTCAAGTCTGAAAGCCTTAGAACCATGCAAGCTGATGGTGTAGTTCTCAGTCTGAGGGTGAAGGTCTGAGAACCTAGAGAAGGTGCGGGTGAGGGGCCCTGTCGGTACAAGTTCTGGAGTTCAAAGGCCAGACAGCCTGGAGTTCTGATATCCAGGGGCAGGAGAAGGGTGTCCCAGCTCCAGGAGAAAGAGAGTGAGCCAAGTGAAAGGTGCCCACCCACACTGAGGGCAGATTTTTCTCATTCAGTACACCAGCTCACGCATAAGTCTCCAAACACCCTCAAAAACACACCCAGAAATAATGTTTTACCAGCTATCTAGGTATCCCTTAATCCAGTCAAGTTGACACCTAGAATTACCCATCACAGTATACAACAATTTTCCATTTACCATAAATAACACATATACTATCAAAATCATCTAAATAACTCTGTCAGGTTGGCATTTCTTACACTATTTTATTCATTTGTATAATAAATATTGATTTTGAGAACACTTTGACAGGCACTGGGGATATAAAATTAGTATCATATTCCTTGCTTTTCAAGATGTTTGCACTCTGAGAAGACTGGTACAAAATTATAACAAAATATCTTAAGTGCTAAATAGAGGTAAGTAGTTATATCTTCTGAGACCCTCTCTGCTCAATGCCTTTCCCCCTGTAAGCCATTATTGACAGGGGTCAAAAGAACATCCCTATCCTCTGAGTAGGACTGCCCCTCTGCTAGGAATGAAACAGAAGTCAAGAAGCCCCAGATCTCTTCATGTTCCTCAAAAGGCACCCTAACCCTCCCTGCCTCCAAAACAAGCAGTCTCACCACTGTTTTCTGCCTTTGAACCCTCAGGATTGGGCTAATCTTATTTTGCCCTCTTCTCTTCTCCTTCAATCATTACAATAATTGCAATACTCCCAGGTCCTCCTTATTTTTTGGACTCTAACACCCATATGGCTGTCTGTATTGCCTTTTACAAATTTTTCAATAGATTTGGAGGGTACAAGTGTTTTTTGTTACATGGATGAATTGTATCATGCTGAAGTCAGGGCTTTCAGTGTACCCGTCACCAGAATAGTGTACATTGTACTCTATAGGTGATTTTTCATCCCTCGCCCATCTCCTACCCTCCTCTCTTCTTAGTTTTCAATGCCTATTATACTGTTTTATGACTATATATACCTTGATTTAGCTCCCACTTGTAAGTGAGAACATGTGGTATCTGTTTTTTCATTCTTGAGCTACCTTACTTAGAATAATGGTCTCCAGTTCCATACAAGTTTGTGCAAAAGATATTACTTCATTCCTTTTTATGGCGTGTATGTATCTATACATACACATATACACACACACACACACTATATATATATGTATATATAATATATATATCACATTTTCTTTATCCACTCATCTGTTGATAGGCACTTAGGTTGATTCCATATCTTTTCAATTGTGAATTGTGCTACAATAAACATTCGGGTGCAGGTGTCTTTTGGTGTCTTTTTGATATAATGACTTTTTTTCCTTTAGGTAGATAGCTGGTAGTGGGATTGTTGGATCAAATGGTAAGTCTGTGTTTATTTCTTTGAGGAATCTGCATACTGTTTTCCATAGAGGTTGTACTAATTACTGTCACATCAACAGTTGTATAAGGGTTCTCTTTACACTACATCCACACCAATATCTATTTTTTTTTCTTATTAGCAATGGCCATTCTCATTGTGGTTTTAATTTGAATTTCACTGACAATTAGTGATGTTGAGCATTTTTTCATATTTGCTGGCTGCTTGTCTATTTTCTTTTGAAAAAAAATCTGTTCATGTCTTTTGCTCACTTTTTGATGGGGTTATTTTGTTTTACCTTGCTGATTTGTTTGAGTTCTTTGTAGATTCTGGACATTAGTCCTTTGTTAAATATATAGTTTGTTAGTTTGAGAATATTTCATCCTATTTTGTAGGTTATCTATTTACTCTGTTGATTATTTTCTTTGCTATGCAGAAACTGTTTAGTTTAATTAAGTCCCATTTATTTATTTTTGTTATTGCTGTGTTTGCTTTTGTTGTCTCAGTTATAAATTCTTTGCCTAGGCCAATGTCCTGAAGATTTTTTTTTAACATTTCTTCTAGAATGTTCATGATTTAAGGTCTTACATTGAAGTCTGTAATCCCTCTTGCGTTAATTTTTCCATATGGTGAAAGACAGGGACCCAGGTTCATTCTTCTGCACTTGGCTTTCTAATTTTTCAGCACCATTTATTGAATGGGGTGTCCTTTCCCCAATGTGCTTTTGTCTGCTTTGTCAAAAATCCATTTGTCATAGCTATACAGTTTTATTTCTGGGTTCTTTTTCTGTTCTTTTTCTGTTTCATAAGGGTATGTGGCTACCCTTATACCAGTCCCATAATGTTTTGGTTACTACAGACTTGCAGTAATTTGAAGTCTAGTGATGTGTGATGTCTCCAGATTTATTCTTTTTGCTTTGGATTGCTTTGGCTATTTGGGCTCTTTTTTGATTCCGTATGAAATTTAGAATTTTTTTTTTTTAGTTCTGTGAAAAATGATGTTGGTATTTTGATGGGGATTACACTGACTCTATAAATTACTTTGGGTGGTAGAGATATTTTAACAATATTGTATTGCTTTTTCTGACCCCCAGTTCTACACCTCTCCAACATATACAACTCTCACATGTGCTCTATATAAACAAATAGTCAATCATCAGCATGCTGTCTTATAGCTTCAACCTTTCTCCCAATTTCTTCCTCACTGTTTTGCTCCAGTGGAAACTTGGATTTCCCCTGCTGACACTACTTCCCTTGCAGCCCTCTGATGTGGCCATTGTTTCCTCTACAATACTCATGCCATAGGGACTGTCAGTCGGGGTGGGGGGCAGGTATGGAACTTCCTTGCTTCTCATTGTTCCTTCCAGAACATCTCACTTCCTGTTCATGAAAAATACTCAGCTTTGACTCTTATGTCAACAGGCCACAGCCCCCATTGACCCTTTATGTTAGAGTTACATATCAACTTTCTGTCTAATCACTTTTACTCCTTGAAAATTTTAGCTTCTGGTTCATCATATTTCTTTCTAATATTATTCCTATCTTAATTCTTGGTGATTTTCATATCTAGAATAATTACTCTACTTCTCTGGCCTCTTAATTTCTTACTCTCCTCTTTCCTCTAATCCACCTCAGCCCTTTACCCCATGGTCAGGCCTTAGACCTTATCTTTACTAAAACCTTCCAATAATCTCAATTGCAAATATCCTACTCTTGATTTCACCTCCATCTTTCCAACTCTTGCTCTTCTGTATCCTGACTCCAACATGGCTTCAATCTCACTAGAATCAACAATTCATTAATCTCATTATCCTTTTCCATCTCTTTCCTGGCCTAAATTCCACTATCAGTTATTATCGCAACTTCTTTCCAGGTATCCTCGTCTCTTACTTTTTTTTCTTTACATTCATCATACTCACTTGGTAAAACCCAAATTTTGATTTTTAAATCCAACCATCCACCTCCTCTATGTCTGCATCCATGCAGTTAAAGACAGCTGGAGAAAAACACAAACATATGCTGACATATTTCTTTTAAAATTCATGAACACAGACTTAACTGAGCTCTTAATTCTGCCTGGAGATCACTATTCTCCAGGAGAACTCTCCTGGAGTTCATTTATTCTCCTGCTCTCTTAGACAACTATTTCATATCAATGTCTTTGACCCTCCTATTTCTCCCCCTCCTCTTCACAGTTAGGTGATGACCTTGCTTGCTATGTAATTTAAAGAATAGAAGTAATAATTAGAGAACTTGCATATGTTCCACCACTACATCTACCCACCAACTTGCATTTATGCTTATATTCTACTTCTCTGTCTTTGGATGAAATGCCATCACTCCTAGCTGGGCCAACCATTGTACTGTGCACTAGGATTTGTCAGCCATTCCATACATGAAAACATCGCATGAGCAATTCTCTCTCCCTGCTTAGCAACCACTTTCATCCCTTTCTTCTACAAAACTCCTTGAAAAAGAAGGTCCATTACTTGCTTTCTCTAAATATTGTCCCATTCTTTCTTGAAACTTCTCCAATAAAACTTTTATCCCTGACACTTACTGCAACTGATTCGTTCAAGTTTACCATTGAATTTAATGTTACTAAAATTTCATGATCAAGTCTCTGTACTTATCTTACATGACATGTTGGCATCATTTGACACAGGGGATCCTTTTCTTCTCTTTGAAATACTTTCTTTCTTAACTTCTGTTTTTTTCCTTCTACCTAAGAGACTGTGTCTAGTCAGTTTCTTTTGCTGATTCTTTTTTATTTCTAAGGTCTACAAATTTTGGAGCATGCTACTTCTACAAACTGTTTCCCACTAATACTAACTCCATGGAGAGCTAATCCATTATCATGGCTTTAATTATAATCTGTATGCTAATGACTCCAAATTTCTAGCCTTGGACAGCATTCCCCTACTCCCATCACATATATCAAACTGCCTTCAGATATTCCAACTTGTATAGGGTTCTTGCTTAAATTCCTCAAGCAATGGAACTTACTCTTTCTTCAACTTTCCTATCAGTAAGGACCAATTTCATTCTTACAGTTCTTCCTATTTTTCAGGTCAAAAATCCTAGAGTCATTTGTACTACTTTTTTCTCTTATACTCCAATTCCAATCAATCAGAAAATCCTGTCATTTCTAATTCTAAACATGTCCAGAAATATATCACTCCTCATCACCTCTACTACCAAGTACTCTGATCCTAGCTACCCTATTCCTTGCTTAAAGTTTATACAATAGCATCATAACTGTCCCTCTGCTTCTCACATTATTCTCCTCCAGCTCATTCTTTACCCAGTAGTCAGAGCAATGCTTTAGAGAATAAGTCAGATCATGTTTCACCCAACCAATTGAATGGCTTTTAATATAACTTACAGTGGAAAACAAAGTACTCAGTGACTTGTAAGACATTACATATTCTAGTCTCCTACAATCCTTGTAACCACATCATCTACCATTCTCCCCATTACTCACTCAACAGTCATACTAATCTCTTCGAGGTTTCTCATATGGACAGGTTTTTTTCTGACCACATTATATGATTTAGAAATCCTTAATCCTACTTTATGGCCCTCTTCATGTCATTCACCCTGTTTTATTTTTTTCTCATTGTACTTAACACAATCTGAAAAATTACCTTCTTTAAAAATGTTGTCTGAATTTCTCCAATAAAATGTAAATCATTTAATGCAGAGACTTTGTTTTGTTTATTGCTAAGTTCCCAGCACCTAGGAAAGTGCCTCGCACACAGTAGACACTCCATAGTTATTGAATGAATAAATGTCAACTCAAAAATGTTTCGCATCAGCTCCATTCTTTCTCTTCAGTGCCAGAACCATATATCTAATTACCTACGGAACATTTCCAGCTAAAATTTTCAAAGGCATTCATAAATCAAATCTCTTCCTAACTTGCTCATTTTCTTATCTCTCTTATTTTATTCTCTTTCATATATCTATCTTAATTAATACAACCCCAATCCAGTCTGAATCTGGATGACTGTCTCTCAGACTTCCTTTTTCTTACCATCATCTAGTTTATCAACCAAGTTCTGTTAATTCTACCTCTCCTATATCCTTCAAGTCAGTCTTTTATTCTTCAAGTTCACTGCCACTGCCAGTGTTTGGAGACCCATTATTTCTCACCTAGATATTTATAATATCCTTTTAACTGGTATCCTTGGCTCTCTTCCCAGCTCTCTCAAAACCATCCTTTACACTGCTGGCAGAATCACTATTAGAAGTTCAGGTAAGTGCTTTGCTCTCTTTGCTCCCATATCATCCTTTGCATACTTTTCACAGAGTATTTCAATTAATCATTTCCTAACTGCATTTCCCCCACCAACCTGATAATGCACTGCAATTTACCAGCAGAATCTAAGCTTATAGTTATAAAGTAACTTGCCTAAGTTCTTAGTAAGTAACTAGGTTCCAGGTTTTGTGATTTCTATTCTAGGACACCGATACATACATACAATCTGACAAGTTACCTTCTTTAAGATAATTCACTTCTCATCTCCTTTACACTATTGGCAGAATGACTATTAGAAATGCAGGCAATACTTTACTCTCTTTGCTCCCATATCATCCTTTGTATACTTTTGCATGCAAACACACACATATATACACACATGCATTCCCCAACTAAGATTTTATTTAGATAAAGTCAAATGAGTTATTTAACCTGACATCTTTTCATTTAATCACCTGGGTATTTTTGATCAGAATTTATTTATTGTGTAATTACTTGCTTTCTTCCCCATGAGAGTTCCGGTATTTCGAATAGTACCTGCTACATAGTGCTTAGTAAACATATTTTTTTTAAATGAACAATTGAGTGAATAGCTTCTATTATGTTTCCAATTTGAAGTAAAATTCATATTAGAAACTTTGAATTACTGGTTCATGCTAGGAATTTTACATTATAAGCCTCCCATATAGGTAAAATAGCCTGAATATTCAAATGGATGTTTAGATTTTATTTTACACAACTTCACTGTTAGCACATGTGTTGGCATAGTGTTTTATATATTTAAAAAATGAAGAATAAGAAAAATCTTTAGTAAAATACAATGTTCCACCCAAATCTTTTATGTGCCATATATTTTTATGTTTGCATCTGGAATATGTATTTTAATTTAAATGCATATTATGTTACATGTGCATACACATAGATACACATGTACATATTTAATTAAATGTATACTTTTAATTAAAAATGTTAACTTGATCAAAGTGTCTGCATTAATTTATAATTTCTCCAATTTCTCTTGCAGGTATGGAAATGGAGTCACATCATCGTAGGTCTTTCTTTCTATACAACCTAAATAACAATGGTAAAGTGACACAACATATAATTTTTCTCCTTTTTCCCAAGTGTTTTATTTCTTGTATGTTGCTCTTTTTTTTGGTAAGGTTAGGAAATAAGGTACATGTTTATTTTTATTCAGTTTATAATTAAGTGATGTAAAAATTCCTTCTGGTTTAATATATACATATTCTATAGTTCATTTAACAGATAATCATCCTCTTCTTATCTTTGTTTAGAAAGAGCTTTGAAAAAGCTGATATCATATCTGGGACTATCTGAGTAGTCAAAGTTATTACTTTATGTGTTACATTTTATATAATGATTTCATTCATCATTTGATTGATTAAATGATAATTATTGCCAAAATAAGTGAGAAAAATTAAAAGAATACAGGCATCTAAATTAGTTATTTTTCCTCCAGAATTGAAGACATAGTCCTCAAGGGAAGCAGAGCAAAGTTCATTTTATTTCTTTAAAGTAAATTAGAAGAAAAGCAAAAGAACTGAAATAAATCAGACTTCTGGCAGGCTCTAAGTTCAAATACAGATGAATATGTGATCTTTAGAAAAGATGGGAAAATGCCACTGTCATAAGGAGTGATATATGAAGAAATTTTATTTCCATTTATATTGAACAGAAGAATTGAAATGGCAAGTCTTGAATACCAGATTCAAGGGCAAGATATCTCAAATTCCCAAGGCCAGTATTATCATCATGGCTGTTATTTCATACCTTTACTTTGACAGTCCTAGGTTTAATCTGATCTTCATTGAGCTATGGGTGATTTAGCTGCATCTGTTTTCCAAATTCAACACAACAATATTCTAAAGTTAAGATAATACTGAATGATCGATAGATGGAGAGTATCACTTTTATATGCCCTAAGCATAGCACTGAAATTCCAGATAATGGTAACAAATAATGTCACGTACCAGTATTCAATAAATTACAAACAGGAATGAAGCCAGACCTTAACTCTGAGAACAGCAGAGATACATCTAACAAAGCAGATGACAGACCATTATTTAGAATCAGTCTGTAAATTATGATTGAAACCAAATGGAAACAAGAGATCATAAACCCAAATGAGAGATGACAGAATTATGAAATAATTCCAGTAACTATAAGTGTGACAATAGCCAATATTTACTAGTCAGAAAAGAGTACAGTGGAATTTTAACTAATATTAGAAAGCAGTAACCTGGGTAAAACTCATGGGCAGTTGACTCTTTGTGCAAGAGAATGAGCCATATTAGTCTGTGCTGAGCAAATAGTACATGTTTAATAATTATGTTGCTATTTAATAAATAAGATTAGTGATGGAAAGGAATTAGAAAAATGATCTAGCCCAGTCCTTACAACTTTACAATAAGAGGGACATGTTTTACCTGGGGGATTTCAATAGAATTCTTTTTGTTGTTGTTGTATCCAACATAGCAAGAGAACTTATATCCAATATGAGAATATAGTGATTTCTCATCTCATTACAACATGAGCCATGTTGTCTTCTTATGTCTTAAGTATGCCTAGAGAAAATATGGCAATTAACTTTCCTAATAATTGCCTAAATGAATCAATTAACAATTAATTAAATCAATACACACTGAGAATTATCTATGTACAGGGCACTGTATAAGTACTAAATACAAAGAGATGAGTAAATTGGAGGTGAAACATGAACAAACAATTGTGATGTCCTCAGGTTTGAAATAATGTAGAACACAGTAAAATACTACTGAAATACTGAGAGAGGAACAAGTCATTTTGCTTGTATTTGGTACATAGACTGGAGACCATGGGAAAGCTTTTGAGGGGAATGCGTATTTCAGTTGGACCTTGAAAGTTAAGTCAAAGTAGGCAGACCAGCAGGGGGTGGTAAGGGCATTTCAGGTTGAGAGACAATCCCAATGTGCACTTTTGTTGCAGAAAAATTTTCTGAACAATTACACTGTTCTAGGTACCATGCTATATGTTGAGGATACAAAAATAAATATCATATTAAAAATAAATATCATATCATCCTATATGTTGAGGATACAAAAATAAATAACACGTAGCCCCTGACTTACAGGAATTTCTATTCCAGTAAGGTATATTGGCTGACAAATAATTTTAATAAAATAATAAAACTACAATTTGTCATTTTTTAGGCATTAGCCATATGCCAGGCACTGACATGGCACTTCATATTAATTATCCCATTTAAATCCTTACCACACACTTCATAATTTGTGAAACTGAGCTTTGGAAAAGTAAATTTTCTCAAGGACATAACAGCCAATAAAATGTGAAGACTGAATTTCGTTAAAGAGGACCACTCTTTAAGGGGAATATGGAAGAAAATGAGATTCTCAAAGCACATTCTGGAGGGTTTATAGGTTGCTCTTCCAAGATCATATTTCATTTATTTTGGTAAAAACTGAGTTTAAAGAAAAAAGTCATGGTCAATAAGTTTGTTTTTGAATGTAATTGAATTATTGGAAGCAACTATGAGCCCTTCTCTACTGTGAAAAGACACAATTCCTTTATCTTTTTTGTGGATGTATTTAAGGATTTAAAAAATATCTATTATTTGTATCTTTAGCAGCTTTTATCTCATTTTCCCATTTAGCTTTTCTGATTTCGATCCTGACAATCCTTTGTTATTGTCTGACATTTCACCCACTGGACTAAGTTTTGCTTTTAGTTGTTCTCTCATCTATAAATCCATCTTTGGTATCATTAAAAAATAATCGAATCAAATGGCATTATAAATTGAATTTGAGGGAGAACAATCTTTGAAATTAGATACAAAATTGTAGTGTTCAATTTTTAACTCCAGTGCCAGCAAATAGCTTGATTACATGCCCTTGCTAACCTCCCAGTGGAACTAATATCAGTAACAAAGGGCAAAATCATCTATCCCCTCCCAGATTACATGGTAAAGGGGGTCAATCTCATTGTTGCTGAGAACAAAGAATAGCTTAATAAATATATGCTAAGGGAATGAGTGAAGAAGAGGCATACGGCCACGTTTGTAACTTCACATGGTTCTTAGGGAATTGTATCAGGGTCAAATGATCTATCCTGTGTCCAATAAGCTGTTATAAATACATCTAAATGCAAAAATTTGATTATATTTTCTCTGTAGCTGTCTGTGTTGCTAGAGATAAACAGGGATTCTGAATTTCTCAACTTTTTACTGTACCATTTTCATTGCTATTATGTGTACAGAATCTTTGAAAAACTGTACTTTCAAAGGAAGAAAAATTAAATATGCTAAACTGAATCTGACAACAAACCAAAATGAATCCCATTAGCCAGCTGGACTTCCTAAATAGAACAGTTAATCCTCTGATGTTGGCAATTCTTTCCATATCTGTTGGTGACAGTACATTTTGTGCAGGGAATATCCAAAGGCAGACAGTCTGTGTGAAGGGTGACAGGGGTTGAACTCACCATTAACTGCATATGTAAGTTGCTATTCATCATTAAGGTCATTGCCACTACTGCATATAAACCTTAGTGTATATAATTTCTCTTGATCTATGTGGTCATTTTTAGAGAAAATTACCAAGGAATTTCCAAATATCTTTCATTTATGTTGCCCATTTTGTAATATAATTAAAATTAATAATGAAATATACCATTCTATTATTTTATGAAGGCTTAAATAATTTATAATACATAAAGTCTATAATAATCTTATCAAGAAATTAATACTAAAAATGAAAAATATAAGTTGCTTCTGCATTTGCAAATCATAAATCGAAAACACTAGTTTTGCTCCACATTGACAGTAAAAACTGGGTACTCCTAAGTATTAGGTTTATCAAGACACACAGGTTGTATTCAAGAAAAATACTTGCTTTGCAATATGGTTGTCTTTCATGTTAGAACCTTTGGTGCATTAATAATAGTATATCATTTGGTTTCAGTTTTAAAAATTGCATATGAAACATTTGGGGATTTTATTACTTAGTTGCTCAAAATTTAACCGTAATGTCACATGTTATTCTCAAAAGATAAATGAGTCATCCAAATTGCTAAAATGTCCTCACTAGCAAGTTTATTTTAAGAATGTGCGTAATGGTCCAATCCATGAAATCTCTATGTAAAAAAAGCTACGAATGCCAACGAATATATCTCAAAAACTCCAAAATTTGAGAAAACATTTAAAGAGGCAAAAGCAACTGATTCTACTTACTCAACTATTAGTACAATTACTATTCTTACTGTGCATGCTATTAACACCTCCCCCGGCATTACCAGCACCTACCATATGTTGGCTTTTAGTATGTGCCTGGCAGGCTCTATGTGAGATGCATTACATCCATTATCATCTTTTATTTAATTTTCACAATAATTCTATTAAGTGGGTATCATTTTTAAATGTGAAGAAACTGGTCCAGGAAGTAGACAACTAACTCTCGGTCAAATAAGTATTAGAAAGTTGAATATATGTTGATCTTGGCCCTCAAAGAGCTCTCAGACCAATGGATGAAGTTGTCTAAAGAGATCAACCAGAACTCAATGAGGAATGTTGAGCCTAATTTACTATGTATGACTTGGCTTTTCCTTTTTTCAGTACCCTCAAATGTCCAGTGTTCTTCCACTCTCAAGGCCTCTTCTTGGACATGAATCTATTATGATTTATTGTGACCTCTCTAAACCATGCCTGTATACATGCCAGCCCCTGTGCATGGACCCTCTCTTCCTCACCTTTCTCTTTGTCTAAGTGCCCTTCCAAGCTCAATTAAATGCTGCTTCTAAGTTCGCTAGAATACTCTGTAAATATGTCCATCATGGCACATATCACTGTCATGTTGAAACAATTTTTGTCCATGGTTCTTTTCCCCCAACCTCACCCCATCTAGGCTATGAGACAGGGATGTAAATTTGAGATTTTTACATCCCCATCGGCAAGCACATCATTATAATAAGATCATTTCTTGAAACAGTTTCTTCTTTTGGCTTTCTAGTCCAACATACCTTTTGTTCTCCCCTCCTACCTCTCTGGTCATTCTTTCTCTGTTTCCACTTTGAGGCTTTGTTCCCTCCTCTTCTATGCTCTCTCTAGGCAGCCTTTTTCACTTGCTTTGTTCCCGCTACTGTTTACGCGCCAAAGAGTCTGGCTCAAGCTTTTTGTCTCAGTTGCCCTCTTAACATAGCCATTTGTGTAACTCACAGATATTTCAACCTTCACATGTCCAAAGCTTAACTACTAATCTTCCTCCTCATCCCATCCCAGAGCCATTCTTCCTCCCATATCCCATCTCAGTAAAGAACACACCTCTCCACCCAATTGCTCAATCCCTCACACTTCATGTTGACTCTGTATCAAGCCCTGTTATGTTTACCTCCACCATGTGCCTAAAATCCTTCCCTTTTCTGTCCAACACCAGCACATTAGTCCATGGCATCATCTTTAGTCTCTCAAAGTACTAATATAGCCTTTTAATTGGTGATTCTGTGTCCACTCTTGCTTCTCGGCAACTCATTTCATACTACACAAAAGCCAGGACAAATTTCTTACACTGTAAATAAGATCAGGTGACTCCTATGTGTAAGGCTTTGGGTAGAATCCCTCTTAGGGCTTATCCCACAAAGGCAGCGCAATCCCACACCCTGGGCTGGGGCGTGCTATCCAGGAGGCTGGTTTTTTGCCTCCTCATGTACGTAAGCATTCCCCCATCCCCACACCCTGTACTGAACCTGTTGTTTTGGTAACCTAACTGTTACCAAAAACTGACCCGCTAGGGCTGAACCGCTTCCTGTTTTGAAATGAAGATCCGGCCCAGCTGTTGTTTACGATCTACTCCGTGTCAAAACAACCCACCAACCCCTATATAACCCAGCTCCCCAGTCCGGGCGGTGCGATTTCTTGGGCCCCTTCCCTTAGGACCCTTGAACCTCGCCCAGGAGTGCTCTAACAAATAAAGGTTCCGCTTGTTTAGCTCATATTTGGCCTCTTCGTTTTTATTGCAAAACCTTACACTATGCTTTAATTTTCTTACCATTACCCTGAGGATAAAATAAAACCTAACACTTTAAATTTGAATTTGAGGGTGACCTCTTAGATAGCCCTGTTCTCAGTTCTCATCTTGATACCTGTATTACATTAAAACTGATCAATGGCATACAATTCTAACTTGCAAAGGCATTGTTTATATATTTTTTCCTGAAAGTTTTCATGGGAGATAGAAGATAACTTACATCCAAATTGATCAACAATAAGTTATAAAAATCCTGTTTAAATTGGCCAATTTTCTTCCACCCCAACTGTAATCCCTGTGGATGGTGCTATGTCTTTATCTCCGCAACCCCCAAACAATAACCTTTCCTCAGCCTTTCCAGGCTATTTATTCTGCTCTCTTCCATGCAATTTTGCTTTGAAATCTTATCTAAGAGCATACCTCCTGAACAATGTAAAAGTTAACAAAGTAAGCCCATGCCCGTGACTCGTTCTAGAAGCACCTTAGTTTACCCAGCCACACCTGCCTGGCACATCCCTGCTTGATAAGACTGGGGCTGTCTCATCTTTTGCCACAGGATACTTTGACCTTTGCTCAGAATGCCTAGTTCTTTCCTACCTCAATGCTTTTACACGTATTGTTCCTTTGCTTTTACACGTATTGTTTCCTTTACTTTTTGCACTAATAACATATTAAATTCTGTTCTGTTATAGCTTTATTGTAAGGTACATGAGGGTAGGGACTATGCCTGTCGTGTTTGCAGCTCTCTCCCCAATGTCTAACATAGTGTTTAGCATATGGTTGCCATTCAAAGATACATGTTGAATAAATATGTGAATGAATGAGAGAAGGAATGAAGGAAAAAAATGGATGAAACATAAAAAACAAGCTTTTGAGTGACTGTCTTGGAGCTTTTCTTTTAATTGTCTTTCTTAAAGAAAATGAAAATATCAGTGAGAAAATATAGTTTTGGTTTGGATGTGGTGTATGTGTTACTACTTTTTCTTTCTTTCTTTCTTTCTTTTTTTTTGAGAAGGAAGGTTAATTGTTTATTCCACTTGTGGAACGAATAAGACATCTGTGGTGTCAGAATATATTTTCAATTCATGATTTCCAGTCTATATTCCTGTTTTGTAAAGTTGTACTAATCAGGTAAAAAAAAAAACCTCTCATATATACTTTATAAATTTATGTAATTATAAAATATATATGGATTATATATAAATTTAATATATAATTATTAAATATATATCATATATGGGTTATATATTTAATATAAAATTATTAAATATATATAATTTCTGAGTGAAATATAGGATTCTATTTTTTACATCCTAATTATAGGTATAACAGGATTATGAAAAAAGCATTTGGATTTAAACAACTGTGGTATTTTCTTTAGCAATATGATAATCTTCTATAATATGCAACTTCATGGTCTTTATTTATTTTTTGGAGAAATCTTTTACACTGGTCAATTTAAATGCATGTGGAAGAGACCAAAAGAACTTCTGTAGCACCCAAGAAAATCAGAAAATATTCACGCTCAGAGAACCATGTATTTATGCCAGTCTTTGGAAAGCCTGATGAAAATGGGCTTTACTCACACTTCTAAGGAACTGCAGTTTCATCTGTGATTGCGATCTCCTTCTTTAGTCTTCAAAGGAATTTTGATGTGATGAATGTCTGTGTATAAGTGTAAAAATGGAAGCATAGAAAAATGGTAATAAAATGGCAAATGACTCTTATGGACTGGAACTTTTGCTGGCCTATTGGTCAAGATTAAGACACATCTACTTTGAAACATATCTTGAAAGTTTCTGTCAAATTTTTAGCTGTGAATAGAAAAGAAGCCAACTGAAAGGGGTATAGTCACTTTAAAATATATTCTAAACCAGCATGACTGTATATCAGCATATTTTGTAACACCATCCATGTAACATCCATCCATGCATGCATCCATCCACCCATCCATTTAATTATCTGCTCATTCAGTAGATATTTCCTGTGGTCCTAGTCTATGTCAAATACTGTGCAAGTTACATATTACATATTACAACTAACAAGGCAGATATATTTTCTGGCCCCATGTTCCCTGGCGCTGAAGTCTATTGGAGAAAACATAAACCTTAAATGAATTATTACACAAATATCAATTAATTGAAATGATATCAAATGATATAATGTATAATTACAGAATATTATTAAAATGGCTGATGAGAAATACAGTCTAGTCTAGTATTGTGCAAATTCAGAGAATTTTTCCCTGTGCAAGCAATATTTTATTAATATATGAAACCTGATAGCCAGGTAGGAGTTGGCTAGGGGAGTGGGGTAGGAGTGGGAGTGGAGAGATAATATTTCAGATACAGAGGATAGAAATAAAATGCCTCTCTGAGGCAAGAAGAAACGTGATGTCATCATTGTTCCTTTGCCCATTCAAGCTTTTAGAGGCCACTTACATTCCTTGGCTCAGGACTTGCATCTTTTATTTTCAAAGCTTTTCCAAAGTCAGCAATGTTGTATCTCTCTGTGCCTTTCTTCTGTAGTCATGTCGTCCTCGAATTTTCCTATTCTGCCTCCCTCTTCTGCTTTTAAGGATGCTTGCTGTTATGGTGGATAAACAGGAAAAACCCAGGAAAATCTTCTCTAATTTAATGTCTGATTAGCAATCTCATATCCATCTGTAACACTTTGCCATGTAAAGTAACATACTCACAGGTTCTGGGGATTAGGACCTAGACCTCTTTAAGAGACATTATGCTGCCTAAAAGAAACATGAAAAATCCGTGGAAGGGAAAATCAGCTGGGGTTACTGATTGACTTGATATGCTAAAAGATAAAGAAGAAAGTATCAAGGGTGACCCTTCAGTCTCTAACTTAAGCATATGGATACATGGTTCTTCTGTTGATTGAGATAGCAAAAATGGAGAAAGAATAGGTTTAGGAACGAGGTTGCGATTATAAGTTCAGGTTTGGGAATGTTAAAGTGAGATAGGCAGTCAAGTAGAGATGTTGAGCATGCAATTGGATATATGGGTCTGGAGCTAAGAGTAGATGTTTGAGTTGAAGATACCAGAGTTTGAAGGATTGATGCATAGGTGATAATTGATGCAATAGAGATCACCTGCAGAGAGGATAGAAGAGAAGAGGGCCTAGGATTGAGAGTGGTCATTATTGCTACTCTAAGAAAGTCTGTTTAAGAACCATTAAGATTCATTTGGCTTTCTACTTCCTGGACTCCAGGTAGGATTTCAGGTAAAATATAGAAAAATGGTTATGTATATTGACCACTTCCAGGAAATGAAAACTCCTTCATAACTAATACAAATCTATGCTGCCATATGATTATATTATTAATCTTCATGTAAGGCAGACACCTTTAGTTTGCAAGAAAAATAACATTAAAAGCTAGATGGAAACCAGGGGATCACCAAACAGGAAGTCATGACTGCTTTCAAAGGACTGTTATTTACAACTTATAAAATCCGGAAGGGATGTGTGCATAAATGAGTGAGTGGCACACAACGTCTCTCACATTATTCTCTATAACATTTTATCTCCAATTCTTAGTAGCATTATACTCAACTGTTTGGAGCAATGGTGTTCCAGACCAGCAGCATTAGCAATCACCTGGGAACCTGTTAGAAATGCAGATTCTCAGGCTCAACCCCAGGTTTACAGAATCAGAAACTTTGGGGTGGGGCCCAGAAATCCAGATAATTCCTATGCATACTAAAGTTTGAGAACCACTAGTTTAAAGTGTAAGATCTATTTTATTAGTATGTAAAGAACCTTGTGTTATAAACCTATTCACATAAGAAACTCATTGGTAAACATTCTTAATCATGATGCATCTCTTGTTTAGGTCCTTATAAACATGAAGTTTTCTTTCTTTTCTTGTCTTTTTTTTCCTCCCCTCCCCTCCCCTCTCCTCCCCTCCCCTCCCCTCCCCTTCCCTTCCCTCTTGGTCTCACTCCATCACCCATGCTGGAATGCTGTGATACAATAGCTCACTGTAACTTTGAACTTCTGGGCTCAAGCATTCCTCTCATCTCAGTTTCCTAAGTAGCTAGGACTATAGGTCTACAACACCATGCCCCAGTAATTAAAAAAAAAAAAAAAAAACTTTTTTGCAAAGATGGGTATCTTGGCCAGGTGCAGTGCCTCATGCTTGTAATCCTGGCACTCTGGGAAGCTGTGGTGGGAGGATTACTTGAACTCAGGAGTTTGAGACCACCCTGCGTAAGAGCGAGACCCATCTCTACTAAAAACAGAAAAATTAGCCTAGCATGGTGGCACAGCTTGTAGTCTCTGGGAGGCTGAGGCAGGAGGATCACTTGAGCCCCGGAGTTGGAGGTTGCAGTGAGCTATGATGACACCATTGCACTCTAGCCCAGGACAACAAGAGCAAGACTGTGTCTCAAAAAAATAAAAGAGATGGGGGTCTCACTATGTTGCCCACCCTGGTCTGGAACTCCTAACCTCAAGCAATCCTCCTCCTTCAGCCTCCCAAAGCACTGGGATTACAGGTGTGAGCCACCATGCTGGGCCAGGCTGGGTCAGAGTTTCTTTATAGAATATTGCTCTGTTTTGATCACATTCCCAACTTTTTTACATTTCTTTCAGGAATCTTGAAAAGTGAAGATTACAGGTCCTTTTCGAATAATATTCCAAGTACTATTGTTGCATTTAGACTAGATCATAGTATAATTTGCTATACTGATGCTTCCAAATCAGCTGCTTTTCCCCCCAGGGCTCAGAGCCAGGAGTCTTTCTAAGCTGGCTCTTTAAAAATTTTCTTGGTGTCTTTTCCTTGCCTCTCATCTTTATTTCTATCATACCTTTTCTTTGCATGCTGTTTACCTTTCTCTGTTCTCTAACTTTTCTACCAGGTTTTATAATAATTTTCTTGACACACGTTTACAAGCCTTTGCCCTTTTATTTAGTTTATATAGGATGGCTTTTATCTATAGAAAAAGGGGTTATATTGGATAGATAATATGAAAGGGGATGTTAATCTTACATTTACCAAATTTTAAATATATAAATTTTCAGGAGTATGGGATCTTGAGTCAGAATGTCTGGGCTCAAATTCTCCCTCTACCGCTTGCTTCATGTGAGGCTTTAAGCAAGCTATTTAACCATTCTGGGCCTCAGTTTCTGTATCTTTTGCATGCGGATTATGATAGCACTGATCTTAGGGGTTTCTGGAAATATTAAATAAAATATTGCACATAAAGTGCTTAGCACAGTACCTTGTGTATGATAAATACTAGATAAATATTGGCTATTATTATAAAGAAGAGAAAAGGTTTTTGGTTTATTAGCCTATTTGATATGCCCTAAAGACATTCTCCTTCCTTCCTTAACAACTCTTTCCTGCAGACTCAAATTAAGCTGATGATGACATAGTAATTACCTAACTTTTTTTTCTGTCATGTGACATTATAGCTAACAATCTAAAAACTACATTAACCCTAGTAAGTGCTCAATAAATATTGGTTAACTCAATTTTATTTGGGAAGATTTTTCTAGTGTAATAAGTTTATAATCCACTGAACCCAGTTAGTTGCATTATAATCATTTGTTGTTATTAATTTTGAGTATTAATACTTTTAAAGCTAGACATATTTTTTTTGCCCTATATTTTTTCTGACCAATCTTTTCTGTCCCTTAAAGCATTTTGAGTTGTATAATTTTTTTTGATTATCCATTTTTGGTTAGACTACAAGGCCATCTCCATTTGCCCTAGGAATTTGACAGATTAATGGTTACATAAATGCTGAGGAAAACATTTTTAAATTAAGCAACAATGACTAATTTCATTATTTGAGTGAACTGTTGGCATTGTAATCAGTTAAAGAACATCAAAGAGTTGACACTAAAGTGCTTTACGTTACATTACATTTGTGATTAGTGTGACAATTCACTATATTTATATTTATTCCCCCTAGAAAGTTAAGATGTATTATTTATAAATTTGATTCCTCTCTATGCATGGAATATTAAGGCTAGACATACATAGAGATATAAAAAGAAATGCTGATTTTTATCTAACAGTAATAGAAAAACCTAGTGGCAAAAACATTTCATATTTAAAGAGGAAAAATTGTGATGGACTGATTTATTCACACTACTTCACAAACTTTAAAGCTGAATAGTATAGTTTTGTCAGACTCCTAAAATATGAAAGATAGATGAGTACATTCTCATGCAAAAAAAAAAAAAAAAAAAAAACCAAAACCCAAAAAACAAAAACAACCGAGGGCAAGAGTTAGTGCTTCTTTTAGTCTTCAACTATGCTAGAAGACAAGTTAAGGAATATATCTCATAAAATTGTGAACCAAAATAAAATTTTAAGGCTCACCCTCCCCCCCCACTGGCTGACTGAATGGACCCCCTCGTGGCCAAAGGAATATCCTAAAACTAAGTTGTCTGCCAGGAGGAGGGAGGTCAGACATGCCTCATCATGCCCCACTCCCTTCTTGGAGTCCTTTGTGACCCATTGACAGGCTTAAGGGTATGCAAGACAAACCTGTAGGTCCTCAATTTGCACAACAAATGTATGTCCTGTGGCTTATCTCTGATAACCATTCCTTATGTTAAAACATTCCAAGCCTCTAGACAAAGCTTCATGTCTTTAACCAATTACAAGCCAAAGAATCTTTAAATCCACCTATAACCTGTAAGCCCTCCCCCCCCTTTGAGATGTCCCACCTTTTTGGGTCAAACCAATGTATGCTTCCCACGTATTGATTTATGACTTTACCTGTAACCCCTGTCTCCCTAAAATATATAAAACCAAACTATAACCTAACCACCTCAAGTCCACTTGCTCAAGG
>CAUYRT010021708.1:0-94236 GCA_963574885.1 Lepilemur ruficaudatus
CCAATTAATTTCTTTCTATTTATAGTAGAGATGGGGTCTCGCTCTTGCTCAGGCTGGTCTTGAACTCCTGACCTTGAGCTATCCACCCGCCTCGGCCTCCCAGAGTGCTAGGATTACAGGCGTGAGCCACCGCGCCTGGCCGCAAATTTATTTTTTTACAGTTCTTATTGCCAGAAGTCTGAAATGAATCTCACTGGACTAAAATCAAGGTGTTTGGCTGACCTTTCTGGGAGCTCTAGCAGAGAATCCATTTTCTTGCTCTTTTCAGCTTCTAGAGCCTGCCTGCATTACTTGGCTCATGACCCTTTCCATATGCAAAGCCAGCAATGGCTGGTTGAGTCTTTCTTACATTGCACCCCTCTGACATTGACTCTCCTGCCTCCTTCTTTCACTTGCAAGCAACTTTGTGATTACATTGAGCCCAACCAGATAATCCAGGATAACCTCTTCATCTCAAGGTCAGCTGATTAGCAACCTTAATTTCATGTGCAATCTTAATTCTCCTTTTCCCTGTAACATAACATATGAACACTTTCCCAGGATTAAAATGAGGGCTTCTTTAGGGGCCATTATTCTGCTTACCACATGAACCATCTTATTTGTCATTAAGTTAAAAGTTAGTAGGTATAAATCATAAATTACTGTGGCCCCTGAAACAAAGCTTGCACCACTGTATACAAATGGTGGGGGCTCAAAGAAATTATTTTCTTGAAACATTTGAAAGTAAATTGCCAATATCATGACATTTCACTGCAAATATTGCAGCATATATTCTATTACAATATCACACCATTATCACACTCAAGAAATTTGACATTGATACAATAACTAATTTATAATTAATATTCAAATTTCCCTTATTGTCCCAAACATGTCCTTTATAGGTGATCAAGAATCACTCACTGCATTTGACTATCATGCCATGTTAGTCTCTTTTAAACTAGAATATTTCCCTTGCCCCTCACCTTTTTTTGGTTAATGGCACTGACAATTTTGAGTACAGGCCAGCTGTTTTCTATAAAGTCTTACAATTTGGATTGTCTGAGTTTCCTCACGATCAAATGCAGGTTGAACACTTGGCAGGAATAGTACATTGACGATGTGGTATTTCTTCTTCCTTGTATTCATTTTGGATCCTTAACCTAGGGATAATCAGGATGACCCCATTGGGATCTAATTAAAGATCCAGGCACTGAGTAAAGGCATCTAATTAAAAAAAAACCAAGATTTATTAGAAGATATTGAATAATCTACTGATGGATCTCCAAGATGATTGATTACATTATACTTCCTTCTCTGAGTAAACTGGGATCCCAGGAGGGGAGAGAAATGTCTACATCAGCCCTGTAAATTTCTTTTTCTTTTCAAGGACTTTTCCATCAACAATTTTTTCCTCTATCCTTTATGATTTTAAGGCTTTGGGAAAAATAAAAAGGATTCTGTTCCCTTGAAAAGACTGAAGGAAAATAATTTCCAGAATGGAGGTGTAAGAACCAGGGAAAATCCATTCCTCCATAAAAGCAAGGAGAAGAATAGCAAACATTATCAAAAATCAACATTTTCAGAACCCCAGAAATTAACCAAAGGCTTTCAATAATCTGAGGAGATTTTATTACAGAAAAATGGCTAAATCAAAATAAGAAGATTGAATTTTGTAGTGTTTAAACTTGCTTTATTGGTCGGGCTTGGTGGCTCACACCTGTAATCCTAGCACTCTGGGAGGCCGAGGCGGGAGGATCACTCGAGGTCAGGAGTTCGAGACCAGCCTGAGCAAGAGTGAGACCCTGCCTCTACCAAAAATAGAAAGAAATTAGCTGGACAACTAAAAAAATATATATATATAAAACTAGCTGGGCATGGTGGCACATGCCTGTAGTCCCAGCTACTTGGGAGGCTGAGGCAGGAGGATCGCTTGAGCCCAGGAGTTTGAGGTTGCTGTGAGCTAGGCTGATGCCATAGCACTCTAGCCCAGGCAACAGAGTGAGACTCTGTCTCAAATAAATAACAAATAAATAAATAAATAAGAAAGCTTAGACAGATGCATATATATACACATACACATTCTACATATAAAATCTTTATGGATCTACTATATTTTAATAGTTATATTGCATATAGATAAAACCTCATTTATTTAACTGGTCTCCTATTGTGTATTTGGGTTGCTGCCAATTGTTTGCTATTACTAGCTGTGTTATTATAGACAGCCCTGTGCATACATCTTTTTGCAAGTATATTGATAAGATACACTTCTAAGAGTCAAATTACTGGGTCACAGGGTATGTGTAATTGGAATTCACACAGCTACAGATATATTACCCTCAATAGAAGCAAGAAAAAAGTTTAGAATGTGATATGAGTGCATTTTCTAGTTTCCCATCCCAAATCCGTGAACTTCTATCTTTCATAGGACCATGCCGATATTGAGTGGAAGTTTGCAAGGACAAAGCTCTGGATGAGTTACTTTGACGAAGGTGGTACCTTGCCACCTCCTTTCAACATCATCCCCAGTCCCAAGTCATTTCTATACCTTGGTAACTGGTTCAACAACACCTTCTGCCCGAAAAGAGACCCTGATGGTAGACGGAGAAGGCACAACTTGAGAAGCTTCACAGTAAGGATTTTAAAAATTCTCTATCTTTTAAAACACAACTGTTTCCTCCCCTCCCTCTTTCCTGACACTCCCTATCTTAAACAGCATAAAATAACTCCAACATACATATACTTTGGGGGGTTGTCAGGCGGGAGCTCCTGTGTCATTCTCCAGTCTTCATATTTAGAAATATATTCATGTGGGTGGGTGGGAGACGGCTGATGTAACCTCTCTTTCCATTTTCAATTACAGGAACGCCATGCTGACAGCCTGATACAAAATCAACATTATCAGGTAAAGCTTCCTCACAGGGACAAAGCACAATAGTTCTTGGCTGGTTCTGTGGAGTAGAAGCCCACTCTGGCTATATCTGGACATGACCCTGCTTGACTGGGGGGGGAGGCTTAGAAAGGCTATAATTTATCAAAGGCTGAAGTAGCTCTTCAGAGCTTTAAAATCCTGTTCACAGCCCTTTAACCCTGCCTCAGCTTGATCAGCAACATCCCTGGCTTAGAAAGCCACCTTCCTGGAAAGTAAGTAAAATAGAATATGTGGTTGGTCAGTCAGTTAACAAATATTTGAGTACCTGTTGTACATAACACATGACACTAGAGAAATCGCTATGAACTAGAAAGATGAGGTCTTTTAGCCCTTATGAAGTTTATCATGTAATAGGGATAAAGGAAAAACTACAGTTGACCCTTGAACAACACAGGTTTGAACTGCATGGGTCCATTTATATGTGGATTTTTTTTCAGTCAAAAGCAGATGGAAAATACAGTATTTGCAGGCTATAAAACCCACCTATAGAGAGGGTCAACTTTTTGCACACATGGGTTCTGTAGGGCAACTGTAGGATTTGAGTATGCACAAATTTTGGTATACATGGGAGGTCCTGGAACCAATCCCCCATGTATCCCAATGTACAACTGTATTAAAATTAAGTGATTACAAAGCTAAAACCTGCTGTGAAGAAAAAATACATAGGGTAATAGGAATATACAATAAGTAAGGAATATATAACAGAAGGAAACTAACCTCAATGAAGTAAAAGCTTATCTGAATGTCAGGAATTTACATCTTGATAAATTACAACATGTCTTTAGTCAAAAAAATTGGTAAACACGTCAGCATTACAAAAACAAGTAATAAACCTAATAACCATTAGGGCACTCTTCTCACCAGCTAGAAAACAACCAAGCATCCAAATATCTGGAACATCTCTTGAAAGCAATCCTTTCAAATCACAAATAAGAGACAACTCTTTCTCCTTCTGATCAAAAGAAACCCAAAGTAGAAAAAAGTTCTGGCAGGCTTGAAGGAAATCCATCCTTATTCTACAAGTCACTTCTCCTAACTTTGTTCCTCTTAGGCCATAAATAACAAAAGAAACAGAAAATACGGTATTTGGTAGGTAACCCTTGGTTGCCACCTCCAACCCTTATTATTTTCACAATAATGAATCTTAGGCAAGATTCACCGCTTTCATTTTCTGCTTCATAGTCCTCACAAAATAATTGGTTCCTGCACATCTCAGTGACTTCTTCAAGTTTACTTAGTAATATAAGTAATAAATATAGCATTGGCTATTATTACCTTAGGCCTTGAAATCAGATTCAAGTAGAATTCTAATTTTGACATGTACTAGCTCTGTGATCTTGGACAAGTCAGTTACCCTCACTGAGCCTCAGCTTCCCCATCTGTAAAATGGGGCTAATAATAAAACTTAACAGTGTTGTGGTGAATATTGAGTGATATGTGTGTGTGCTGTCTGGCACAGTGCTTGACAGATTGCAATAAGTGGTAGTCTCATCATCATCATCACTAATACAAATCATAGTGACCATGTGTGTGCCATACCCATGGGGGCTAAGTAAAAAGAGGCCATCCTATAAAGGAGACGTGTATATTGACTCAGAAAAATATCTTCACTATGTAATTAGTGGACATTGAAATCAGCAGACTTAGTGACACTGAGGAAGACTCAACTTTATAAAATTAGGAAAAACTCTCATTTTATTATACTAGGAGCATTAACGTTTAATCCAGCTTAAAGGGAAAGGATATTAACTATGATCATTCAACGATTATTCCACTCTCATTATTCTATATATGTGAATACATGTTTATTTTATGCTTGGGTAGAAAATTTTCCCTTAGAGTAAATTTGATTTTACTGGCCCACTCTGCCACCAAATTCAGAGACACAATAATTTATTTAGCCAATGGATTTAACTTATTTTTTGCAGTAAAAGGCTGGATCCTGTGAGGATTTTCTATTGCAAAGGTGGTCTAAGCATGTTTTATTGCCTATGTATGTTTCTTATTTTATTGAGAGCCTGAGAAATAAACTCAATGCTGCTTCATTTTTTTTTTTAATTCCAGGAAGTTATCAGAAATCTAGTCAAAAGATATGTGGCTGCTATGATAAGAAATTCCAAAACAAATGAGGGGCTAACAGAAGAAAATTTTAAGGTAAATTAATCATGAAATGGTTTAATTTCTCATTTCACATTTCTTAAGCATCATTTAATCTTCACAGTGTTTGAGGTTTCTGATGATGAAATTTCACCTGTCTATATAATACAGTAAAACCAGCTACAATTCTTTTTCTCTTAGAATTGTCTGTCATTCAGTAGATGGAGAGATTTTACCAATGTCTGTCACACCACAATCAGTTTTATAAGCAAAAGAAATCTGCCCTATGCATTCTTTTAATATTCCAGGTGTTTCTTGTTGTGGAAATTGAATGCTTTAAATGATGTGGCAAGGATGCATAGTGAGAGGCAAGATAGCAAAGAGAAGATGCCTGGAGACTTAAAGGTCTTCTTTACTTAAAATATATAAGACAAAAAAATTTATTATTAAATCTAAGGTCTTAAGAAAGTCTACCATTAAACATTAAAATTTTCCTACTATTAGCATTAGCCTAAAACAATGGTTCTCAAACCAGGGGAATTTTGTCCCCCAGTTCACATTTGGCAATGTCTGGAAATAATTTTGGTTGTCACACTGGCATCTAGTGGGTAGAGGCAAGGTTGCTACTAAACATCCTACAATGAACAGTACAGCCTCCCACAAATTATCCAGCCTATCATGTCAATAGTGCTGAGGTTGAGAAACGCTATCCTAGAACATACCTACATTTTCTAAGGCACATAGGTAATTATCCTAATCCATAGACATAACTCATCTACGAGGGTCTGCTATGTGTCAAGCACTCTGCTAAGTGCTGGGGTACAGTGGCAAACAAGATCTAACCAGCCCCTACTCTCAGGAAGTGACAAACAATAATATAGGGTGATGAATGATTGAATATTCTGACAGGGCACTGTGGAAACACAGAGAGGAGGGACACTAGGAATTGAGGAGTCAGGACAGGCTTTCCAGAGGAAGTGATGTTTAAGCTGAGGCTTAAAGGAGAAGCCAAATAAAAGGAGTTGGGAAGAAGAGTGTTGTAAACAGAAAGAACAACACAGGCAAAGACCCAGCCAGAGGTAAGAGAGAATATGCCCATATGGGTGGACAGTAGAGAGCCTGGGAAAAGAGTAGGAAGAGATGAAATTGGAGAGAGTGACAGGCACTAGGCCTTGAAAAGCCTTGTAGTCCATGGTATGGCATTTCTACTTTTTCCTAAAGTCAGTGACAAGTTACTGACAAATTTTAAACAGGGGGCTGACATAATAAACTTTTAAGATGGTTTTTAAAGTAACAATCTAGTATCTAAGAAGTCAATTAGAGAGAAGACATTTCACAGGGTCTTGAATGAACAGGACCCCCTATCCCAAAGCAGTCTCATCGCCTGACATTCCACTTCTCTAGTTTCATTCCTTAGAATCCTAAAAGCTTTTTTTCTCTTCAGTAGTCCTTTTATATGCAGAGGTGAGCCAGTGCCCTAATCTAATACCTTAACTGTTAAGTAACATTTTAGCAGGGATTAGCACTGATGGACACACAGTAACAGACTAATCTCTGCTAAAGTGTTAACTAGTCCTCAATCAACTTAACTCATTTCACGATTTTTCCAATGGCCAGCCCTGCCCACAGAATTATTAATGTTTTTCTTTTGCTTGAATAATGGGAGATTTTTCTGGTAGTTTGTGTACATTGTGATTTGCTACTAGGCAAAACCTGGAACATTCCAAAGGTATCCAATGTGCCTACTTTGAACTAAAGACTAAGCTTCTTTAATAATATGTCTCCTCTCTTTCTCTAGGAATTAAAGCAGGACATCTCCAGCTTCCGATATGAAGTGCTTGACCTCTTAGGAAATAGAAAACACCCAAGAAGAAGCTTTTCCACTAGCAGCACTGAACTCTCTCAGAGGGATGATACCAATGATGGCAGTGGTGGGGCTCGGGCCAAATCCAAGAGTGTCTCTTTCAATTTAGGTTGCAAGAAAAAGGCCTGCCATGGGCCACCTCTCATCAGAACCATGCCAAGAGCCAGTGGTGCCCAAGGGAAGTCAAAAGCTGAGTCATCAAGCAAACGCTCCTTCATGGGTCCTTCTCTCAAGAAACTGGGTCTCCTATTCTCCAAATTTAATGGTCATATGTCTGAGCCCAGCTCAGAGCCAATGTACACAATTTCTGATGGAATCATTCAGCAGCACTATATGTGGCAGGACATCAGATATTCTCAGATGGAGAAAGGGAAAGCAGAGGCCTGTTCTCAAAGTGAAATTAACCTCAGTGACGTAGAATTAGGTGAAGTCCGTGGCGCTGCTCAGAGTAGTGAATGCCCCATAGCCTGTTCCAGCTCTCTTCACTGTGCATCCAGCATCTGCTCCTCAAATTCTAAACTTTTAGACTCCTCAGAGGATGTATTTGAAACTTGGGGAGAGGCTTGTGACTTGCTCATGCACAAATGGGGTGATGGACAGGAAGAACAAGTTACAACTCGGCTCTAAGTCAAACCCCTATAACCTGTCCTGGAACTCAACAGAAAATTTGTAATTTCCTTGTTCTCAGAAGTAATATAGAATGATTCCCTCACTGCCCCGCTAGAAAAGAGAGGGAACCTGCTATTATTTTCACCATCTTTTATAGCCACATTATCCATTTTTTGTTTTATTTTTAATATTGTTTGCCTTTTTATACCTATAAACACTAAGTCCATCTCACAACCAACTGAAGAGGTGTTGCCTCTAATCAGCAGAGGTGCAGTCGGGTGCTTAAACCCTTTTGCTTTGCTTAACTTACCCTTGCTTCCTTTAAGCTCCAGGTGCCACGTTGCTACTGTTGCTGCCACACAGATTCCTGACCACCCTTAGGATCTCATGCTATTTTCCCACAGAACTGAGGGATGTGGTCAGCAGTCCCCAACAGCTATCAGATAAGGCAAACTAACGTGCCTATCTTTGTGGTCATTCAGTGCTACATGCTACCCATGCTGGTTCAATTAACAGTATTAGAGGAAGGCTGAACAGACTCCAAAGAATTGTCAGCTCATGGCTTCTAGGTATAACTGGCTTGTTTCATTTTTAAACACTACAACTTATTGTGGGGGCTGTTAATTTTGTTTCTTAAAGATGTGTTAGTTTCCTGATGCGTGCCAATGAGATATTTACCCCATAGTATATGTCACATCTAATAAGTTAGGTGAATTCCTTTCCTGTGTTTGTGTGTTTCAGTTAACTTACTACATTTTAAAATTTGATAGTATCAAAATTAGTATTTAGGATGTGTACTGTTTTTCAAAAACTTCTATTGCACTCTAATAGTAACTACATCCGATACTTTGGCAAGAAAAAATAATTAGCTGGTATATTTGTAGGGTCCTATCTACTCTTGATAGTTTGAATCATTGCTATCAAAGCATTTCTAAGATAAAAGCCTGGATTTGAAATATTTTTTTATCAGAAAAATAACAGTGCTGAAGTGTTGAAATCTGAAAAAAAGAAAATCTTCATTTTAATTAATTGCTTTGTGAAAAAAATAACAATTTTAGGTCTAGATAACCTAAGTCAGGTCACAGTTTTAATATTCATTGGGGGAAGAGGAATTGCATATGTAAGCTTATGTTAGAAATATAACAACCCTAGTGGATTCATGGAACTATGAACATGATCTAAATTCTACTGTCTTCAAAGAAAGCTGCATTTATACATCAAAAAATTATTTTCTACAGCCTAAGAGTACCTCATCAGAATACAAAGGTTCAAGTTAAAAAATGAAGTCCATAATGCATATGGTTATCATTTTAAACCTGATAACCACTGAGTGATAACCTGCTGAGCAAGAATGGTTTTTACTAACATTAGCACAAAGCTTTCCTCAATTCAGGCTCTAATGTATGACCTGAAACAACTCTACGTTTGGGTCCTGGAGATTAAATTAACAGAATGTAACCCAGAAAAGTGAAAGAGTTAGTTAGGTGTCACCGTATCCTTTTAAATGTCAACATCAGTAGGAATCCATTTAAATTCATACACGTAATTTCTGGTAAAAGTGAAATGAGGAATTTTCAAACAATGCAAATATACCTCCAAAATAGGTTTCCACAGTGTAGTTTCTGTTATTTGAATTGATTACCATCTCTGTCCTTATCCTAAGTGACTAATTGGATAAGTAACTAAGTGACTAAATTTCACAAATTGGGATTTGGGGAAGAGGAGTGGGAACAGGAGGAGGTGTTGAAGAATAAAGCTCAGATCCAGGGAAAAGTGATCAAGAGAAAAAGCTGCATCAAGACCCATTTGGCATGAGGTTGTCTTAAAATAATCCCTTGATCATTTCTGAAATGGTTATTTACTCAAACCCAACTTCTCCCCTACTTCACTAAGTGGGACTCATAAATGGCCCGACATTAATAACAGGTTACTTTCCAGAAAGGTTTCTAAAGTTACAGATTCAACTTTCCCAATTGTCAAATTCATTTTGAATAATAGAACCTGGGCTACATTCCTAATCATATTAATGACACTAAAAAAAAAAAAAAAACACAACCCAGTATATAACCCTATTTCATCAAAAGGAAAACGTTTCTCACAAATGCATGTAACTTTTGATAATCTAGGTATAACGGTTCTAGCAGGTTTTTTTTAAACCAATTTGCCAGAAAACCAGGCAGACAAGGACACATGTTGCAAAATAGTCTTCTGCCAGTTATGTTCCAAAGAAAATGTATAAATTGATCTTTACTGCTGGAAGAAATCAGTATCATATTTCACGGAAATACATTCCCTTTCAGATCTTCTCAAGGTTATCATCTTTGTGACTTGGGCTTAAGATTTTACTAGCCTCATATAGAATGGGGGTTAAAGCTAAACAGCTATTGCCCTAACTTCCATGTTGGTGACACCAACATTTTTATTAATTCTAACTCAAAGTAGAAACTAGGAAGATAAAGAGATTTTGTTCACTTCTCTACCCTCTTGGATCAGTTATAAAAAAAAGGTATTTCAAATGAAAATGCTTAAGTACATCTCCTGACTCCAGAGAAGGTATAAGCCAACTTGAGAGTAAACTTATAAACGTAAAAAGTTAGAGAACCTTAGAGAGGACCTACTCTATTCCAACTTCATATTTTACAAATAGGAAAAAAAGTAGCCCAGAAAAGGATAATAACTTCCTCAAAGTCACACAGTCGATAAACCCAAATCTTCTAGATCATAGAAAGAAGACGTTTATTAAACATACATGTTATATATAGATGTGAAAATGAAATGGCCACTACATACTTGTGTTCATTTGTCTAAAATGCTGTGAACTCAAACTTTCAGACTGACATAAAGTTTAAAATGTACTACAAAGTCAAATTATAAATAATACAAGAATCATTACTTGTCTAAAATATTCATATCATGGTTCACCTCCATTACAGTTGGCTTTCTTATCACTTCTAGACACCTTGGATTCATTTGTTTGATCCCACAATTAAAGTCTCCTTTATAAGGGTAAAACTATTACAAAGAAAATGTCTGAATTATATTAGAAAATGACCGTTGAAGTATCTCCTGCAATTCTAGCTTTAAGTCCAGTGGAATACAAAGACAGAGGAAAGATTCTAAATTCAAAATCATTTCTGGAAGATGCCAAATTTTAAAAGGACAAAAATGCTCCCTTATGCTTTTGTTATGCTTTTGTCTTTTTACATGGGGATATTGAAAAATTGACAGGTTTTTTTTTTTT
Source organism: Lepilemur ruficaudatus (assembly GCA_963574885.1). Taxonomy (NCBI): domain Eukaryota; kingdom Metazoa; phylum Chordata; class Mammalia; order Primates; family Lepilemuridae; genus Lepilemur; species Lepilemur ruficaudatus. The sequence goes on from CAUYRT010021708.1 coordinate 10,726, forward strand.
TTGCCTCTCATTTTTCATTCCACTGTGACCTAATTTAGGCTATTTCAACTAAGTCCAAAACATCCAAACACCTGCCTGCAATTTGATTATAGAACTTTTTGAAAAAAAATAAGGCTCCCACCTTTTGAATTAAATATCATTTTCAAAAAGAACTTTATAGTTCTTATGACAGTGTAAAACATCCTCTAAAATTTCAATGGGAACTTCAGAGAAAAATATGAGTCTATTCCTTAGCCAGAAGATGTAAATAACCATTTGGCATTCATGTTGCATTGTGGGTGAGACTCAAGCGGTATTTTGACTAATAGTTTTAGTGGTCCAGATCTTGGTTTGTTAAATCATCAGGTAAAAAGTACCTGAAATTCCTTTCAGGTATTCCTTTCAGTAGGCAGAAATTCCTTTCTGTTTAAAAGTATGTAAGAAAATTGAGCCTATTACTTTGGTAATCAAGTTTTCAAAACAGCACCAATAAACAGATTCCTCATATAGACATAGTCAATGTATTAAAAAATTTATGTTGGGATCATTTAAATAACCCATTCATACCTATTTCACAGCTTCTCCTACTCCTAACCCCTGCCACTTTACCTCAAAACTATGTGTAGATTATTTCTTTGACTTGCTTTATCTAGGTAATTGCTCCAAATATCCACCTTGTTGGTGTACAACTAGCCACTGGGAACTGAGTACCCCCACTGAATGTAGGCCTTACTAGTACAGAGAAACATTGCTTCTACCGTGTTCCCAATAACCCTTTCGATAACTTTTTTCCAATACATACCGAGTTGTTTTGCCTTGCTTTGCCTTTGTGGGGGATGTTTGTAAAAGTGAGAACCTTGTCTGTGTTGATACACACACATACACAAAATGAAACTTAATAGCATTTAATTGTTCTGGCCTTGGCTCTTCATCCCTTTTGGTAATTACTAGATCATTTTTGAAGAGAGGGGAAGCAGGAATAACTTTTCAATGAAAGGACACTTCCTGAGATTTGGCAAGGAATTGCTAAAATGAACTGCCACGACAACATCCTCTTCAGCACAACTGTTATATTGAGAGCTATTAGGATTTGGCGTTTCTGGTTTTAAAAATAAAGCATTTAGATCAGAAGAAAAACTGACCTGTAAAATACAAAAATACACATTTTGGCAAAATAAAGTCTGCATGTCTGCATACTTCAGATTTACTGCGTACCTGAGATTTGCTGCAATTACTATTCACATGCTGTTATGTGGCCTAGGATTTTCATCTATCTGCTGTGTGGTGATCCAGAGGAGGTGCTACTAGGTGGCTTTTGAGAACTTTTAGAAAATGGAATGTTTAAGAAATAAAAGAGTTAATTGATGGAATGATACAGGCAGCAAGCCAGGGTGCTGTAGCATCTTTAAGCTCAGTATCTGTGTTATTCCCCACTCTGGAGTGGATGTGTAACTTGTACTTGTTAGTTTATTGGACCTGAGCTGTGTTCTTTCTTTTTCTAAAGATATCCCATTAGTGTTTGTGGTACTTAGGAGACATATACATATTAAGAATTATAACATTTAAATATAAAATTAAGTAGAATGTCCTTATGCCAAAACCAGTTTTCTTATCTGATGTGATAAGTTGTGAAAGCTCTGTGAAGGCTTCCTGTTACTACACAAATGGATGGCAAACAATTTCTGTAGTAACAGAGCCCACAAATTTTGATAATTGTAATCAACCTTCATACATCCATGAGTGTAGCATGCATTTGTCCCACTCTCCTTTCCCCCTAAAAAACCTTTACAACTCTAAGTGACTTGACAGAACCAAAAAAGACCAGCTGAAGAAATAGGTAGGAATGGCCTACAGTGTGAAGGTTATTTTCACCAATTTGCAGCATATTTTGCCCTTTGACAGGTTTCAGGGCAACATAACATCCCAGGAGCTGTACCTCAAGATAAGCACTCACACCCCAAGGTATTGTCCTCAGTGGCACTTGAACAAATAGGTAGCACTGTGTCTTTTATTTAAGCCTAAGGTAGCCAACCATTTGCAAGTACAATTAAGCTGGGCTTGGCCATTTTGTTTTTTTCCCAGGAAGTTAAATATATCCCCAAAATACTCATTACCACCAATTGCCTTCCAATCTAGAAACCCTGACAGTTCTCCAGTCTTATACAACCTTAAAACTGACCCTTGGAAGAAAGAACGGAGGCTTTTCATCTTTTGCTGGGGTTGGGGGATTTAGATTGTGGTAGCAAAGAGACAGAATAGCTTTCAAAGTAAGGACATATGGATAAGCACCTTAAAACATAGGGATAAACCACCAAATTCTCAAATTTTTTGGATGACCAAATTGAAATGGAGTTACCTGATTTAAAACATTAATGGTTAATCATTAGCATCACCATTTTCTCCTTCACCAAATTCCAGAAATGCAACAGTATATGAAAACTAGTTCTGAGCCTGTAAATTATTTTTCAAATTTTGGGTCATATTTCATATGGTAGCATGTTCCCACTTTGGAATCACTGTACATATTTAAGTTCAACCCACTATACCCACAGTAAGGTTACATTTTAAATTGTGCAATATCACAGACTGGCTTTCATAAATATGTACATTTTGAGCAATTACTCGATTAGTTTCTGTAAATTTTATGAGAAATAAAATGGGTTTGCCAAACTCTACATGAAAGAGAAACAAAAGCTAAAATTGAGGGTAGTATGGAATAAAGCCAGATTATTTATCTGGTGTCATATTTTAGCCTCATAAATTTGGAACAAAGTGGAATTATAAAGCAATGAGACTGATATTTTCGTAAACGTGCCGGAATTTATGCACCCAAATGAATGTTGTCCTTCAAAGTAGCCACCTTAAGAAGCCGCACCCATATTCTAATGATGTTTTTATTACTCTACTCATTTTGGACTTCTGCTTTTGGGATTACTTTCAAAATCCACAATACAATCTCTGAATATCCTCAATGGTACAAAATCATGATCCTGTGAGATTAAATTTTCATAAATAGTCTGCATATGTACTCCACAAATAGTTTAAAGGAATTTTAGATCCATATTTGGTAAAACATTGAGTGATCAAGCTGAGTACTACTTTTACTGGTAAATAAAAACATTACACAATAGGCACCTTGATAGGCACAATTATAAAATAAGATTGTCTCCTGCGTGCTTTTTAAAAAAGTGACCTAGAACTGCTCTTTAGAATCTAGTTTTTTTCCTTATCAACTTTATTCATTAATACATGTACAATTACCTGCATCTATTTAAAGTTACAATTGAGTGAGTCTTCACAGTTGTATATGCCCCTGGAACCACCAACCAAAATCAACATATAGAATATTTCCATCACCCCCTAAAGATTCCTCGTTCCCCTTTGCAGTCTGGAATCTGGTTTCAAACATGCTTGAAGCAGTGACAGCTTTACTGGAATAAGTGTATAGCCTCCCAAAGAGGATACTTTAAAGAGCAACATATTTAGGTACAAAATCACTGATTTAGGATCAACCATAAATGATTTAATCCTTGAAACATTATGTGTTTAAATGGTAAGATTCATTCTGAGTTCCAATGGCTTTGCTGTAAATAAAATCAGAATTGGCTCCCCAAACCTCATTTGATACATAAGAAATGACATTTTATAATGCAGAGGCTGTGATACTACACTGTTAGCAGGAAGAGGAAGCAGTAAAGAGAACCTCCAGCCTCCACAGACAAATGGAGGGGAGGGCTTTGAACTCAAAAGCAGCCATGGTAGCAGCAGTGGGAGGAGGCTCTAATAAGAGGATCACAGCGGCTAGGTGAATTTTCAGGTCATTTGAAAATCACATGTTCAGATTAGGTATTTTCTTTATAAAATCTAGTCATATCATTTAAAGCACAGCTTCATCACTTTGTGGTCACACGTTGTAGGACTTCATTTTAAGCAATCAGTTTAAGTACCCAAAACAAAGTAACCTGTAGTCTGATAAGCAGTGATAACTGTAGTTAGCATACTTGGGCAAGAGAAACAGTCAAAATTCTCAAGTGTCTAATAGGATCCCTGGAAACAATGGCACTAAGATGAAAGTTGTGTGAGCACATGAGGAGCCCTCTAAACCCAAAGGGTTAACACATTAGTCTGTGGTTTACTTAATGTTAAAGGAAATCTAATTTGATAACTAACTAACTTTAAAATTAACCGTCCAAGTTACATCCAAAGTAATGCCACATGTTCTCTTATTTTAACTGTAAAGACACAGACCTTCTTTAGGACATTTCAGTTCAGGTAAGGATAAATATCCTTCTCAAGCAAAGATACTTTGTTTTTGTTTCTTACAACATTGAATGCACACTAGAGATATTATTCAAGAAGACAGCAATATTTGAACACTTCACAGGATTCTATTTCTTCAAAATTTCTCAAAAACAGGGTTGAAATTGTGGATGGCGAATTTCTACTTAAAACAATGAATGTAGTTTGCAGCTACAGGTTAACATTTGATAGCTAGAAAGAAAGAATACTAGAAAATACAGGCTATGCTTAATTCACTTTCTGAGGCTAGTTGGCAGCCCCAATCACACATCACTATACAGAAAATGTTTGTGTTAAATTTAAGGTTAAAATTATGTCTCCTGAGCTTAATCACAAAAAGGGAAAATTCCAAATACATTTGTATAAATGGCATTTTGGCTTTGCAGACTATTTTAAAAGCTAAAACCTCTTTGAGTAACTATTACTTTTATTTAAACACTTTCTGTAAGAAGTGCATAGTGTCAAACTGAACTGTATTAAAAAGAATCTTGTACAGTAATTTTGTGTATTTTTAGCTTCAGTATAAAGGAAAATAAAGCATTTAATTTCCCCCCCCACCAAAATCTATGGCTCCTCCGATTTAAGGTGTTTTGTTCCTCCCTTTTCCAAAGTAATCATTTATAGCCACCTGTTAATAAACATTTATGAACAATGGATTTTTACACTGTAATTTGATAGCTAAAACACTAATGGGAGACCTCCACAGTCTTATTTTGAAAAGTATGTGATTATTAAATATTATCATTCTAATTTTTATTTCCCATCAAACAAAGCTAATATTTAAAATTTAATAATCAGGTCAGGTCCAGTGGCTCATTCCTGTAATCCCAGCACTCGGGGAGGCTGAAGTAGGAGGACTACTTGAGCCTAGGAGTTTGAGACCAGCCTGGGAAAGAGGTGTGGTGGCATGCACCTGCAGTTCTAGCTCCTCAGTAGGCTGAGATGGGAGGATCCCTTGAGCTGAGGAGTTTGAGATTGTAGTGAGCTATGATCACATCACTGCACTCCAGTCTGAGTGACAGAGTAAGAGCCCATCTCTTAAAAAACTTTAATAATCACTCATAAAGAACTATGAGATGATGAAATAAAGGGAACAATACAGCTTTAAAGCTACAGCTACAACACTGGACAACTTTATAGGCCTGATCCTAGAAATTTATTGACTACCCAAAGTATGATACATGTTGTACAGTTTGAATCTGTGATTCAGTGAGAAGACATATAAACCGAGGTTTAGCTGGTCATGATTAAACTAGTGTAATCTGAGTACATTTGAGCAATACTTCAAGAATCAGTCGATATTTTTCCTTAAGTTTTTGTTGTAGTAATAAATTTGTAAGCAGTTAGAGTCTCCCAATTAATTCAGATTCCTGAAATTTTACTTTTATTTTACTAACGTTTAGGCCACCAGAGCACTGGTTAGCATACCACAACAGCTTAACTTTCAGCTAAATAACTCACCTGCAAGTCCTCTAATTATTTTAATCATAAATCAGGGCTCCACAACCTATGGTGAGTTGTATAATTATTTCATTATATATCACAATGTAATAATAGAAATAAAATGCACAATAAATGCAATGCATTTGAATCATCCTGAAACCATCTCCCACCTCCCGGTCTGTGGAAAAACTATCTTCCATGAAAATGGTTCCTAGTGCCAAAAAGGTTGGGGATCAGTGGCATAAATGAGTTTATAATATTTACACACTGGCTAGATAAGGACAATTTAAAAAGCAGTAGTATATCTGACAAAGATTTGCAACCAGAATACACAAAGAACTTCTATAATGCAATAATAGAAATGATTTGAACATACCTCACAAAGGAATATAAACAACTTATGAACAAGAATACGAAATAGTGCTTGATATGAAAAACATAATCAGGGAAATGCAAATTAAAACCACAATGAGATACCATTTACTTAGTACTTAGAAGCCTAGTACTAGGGTAGAATTTTTTTCTACAATTCTGCAAACACTTTGAAAAACCTGTATTATACAATTCAGACAAAGCCATAAGATCTGTAAGAAAGATTTGCTAATTATGTGAAGGGACTGACCACCCATATAACACTAATAAATCAATACTATTAATGAACAGTGTTTGGCTAACTGATCTTAATATTTTTATTCATTGGCTGTTAGGAATTCGTAAGAATTGATTCAGTTTAACTTCAATATTGTTAAAACACCCCCACCCCCACCTTCACAAAAGGTCTAGACAATGGAAAGAGCCACCTACCAGGATAAAAACCAAACAGCAGTTCAACAGTCAGATCCTCTGGTTTCCAAGATCCCCTCCAGCAGCCATATGGGAAATAAGTGAACTCAAAAGTGGTGGTGATTATTAGGAAAAGTTATTGAAATTGTAAAACTTGAACTGGTTGACTCACCTCAATTAGTTTCAACTACAAATGAATGTTGTATATTTAATAAAATTGATTTTACACGTAGCTAGTGAATATTCTTGACAATTACAGAATTTCAAGAACCCATTTCCTATCCTATAGGCTTCCCTCAAACCTCCAGATGTCTTAAGGTTAACTATGAACCTTATATGACAGCCTCTCTAAAACCTTATAAAATTAATTCTTTTCAGGATTCAAGCCATTTTTTAAAAACTTGAACTATTATTAACTTCATAAACATCTCCTCTCCAGATGGCCTGTTACCAAGGTAGCTTTTATCATGAAAAATTTCAAAGTATAGCATAATGAACCCAAGCTTCAATAGTTACTATTCAAGTTAGTAAAATGTACCTAATCTTCTTTCATCTATAAATCTCATTCCGAGTTTATGACTCTAAAGCAGTTTTAGTCACACAGTAGGTAAGTTACCTAAACTTAGATTGACCCTTTCCTGAAGCTATTAAGTATGAAATGTCTGATTTCCTTAAGTACCATTTGATAGTTGATATCTCTGACATTTCGACACTTCTAATTTTTACTGTGAAGGTACATCCTCATTCTTTCAAATGCAGGGTTTGGCTTGTGATTAACTTTCAAAGTTTTTATTAGAGCACTTTTGTGATACCATGGATAATTACTTTCAAAGAAAGTAAATCACATGAACATTTTTATTACAACCAAAAAAAAATTCATATTTTCAAATATGAGTTCCATTGTGGAACCAATGCAGCACAGACAGCTCAAAATATCAACAAAGTGTTTGGGAAGGATGTGGCTAATGAATGCACAGTACATCAACGGTTTGAGAAGTTCCATTCTGGTGATTTTAATCTGGGAAATGTGCCACCTGGGCAACCTGAGACCAAGGCAGATAATGAGCTGAAATGTATAGGGGAAACAAATCCATCTCAACCTATGTATGAGTTGGCAGCAAGGTTTGACATTATTATTACAATAATATTAGACCACTTGAAACAAATCAGCAAGATAAGTAAAGAAGCTAGGTAGATGGGTACTGCATGAATTAAACAAGCATCAGAAGAGAAATCATCTGGAAGCTTGCCTTTCTTTGCTGTCAAGACGTAAAGGCAAATGATTTCTACACCATATCGTTACATGTGATGAAAAATGGATTCTTTTTGACAATCACAAGCCTTTGCCACAATGGTTGGATAAAGAGGAAGTGCTAAAACATCTTCCCACATACAGGCATCCCACACGTCCCTGAAAAGTATTTTAGGAAAAACTGCCTTTGGTAATTGAGGCAGGAGGAAGACAAGTGTTTTAAATTAGGTTGCTCCTACTGAAACTTAACATTACAGGTAGGACGGAGGGAAACAAGAGGTTGTTCTTTTGCAATACAGGTTGAGTACCGCTTATCCAAAATGATTGGGACTAGAAGTGTTTTGGATTTTGGATTATTTGCATTTTAATTACTGGTTGTGCATCCTTAATCCAAAATCCAAAATGTTCCAATCAGCATTTCCTTTGAGCAGCATGTGAGTGCTCAAGGTTTTGCATTTTGCAGCATTTCAGATTAGGGATGCTCAACTAACAGTATCAGTTCTCTTGAATTCTTAGTTTTTATTATAAATGGAAATACAAAAGGCCCCAAAGAGGTTTTATATAAAATGAACTAAATTTGTACCAAATTTAGAAAAGTCTAGATTAAGTTCATGCTCCCCCTCCTCCCCTCCAATGGACTATTTATTTGTGAAGATTTGTCTGAATTAAGCTCTGAATGTATGGTGTTCACATAAAAAATCCACGATTTGTTTGTTTATACTTCTATTTCCAAAGCTAATTAAAAGGTTATGCCTTGATTATAGGCTCCAAGGAAATGAAAGATGTTTTAAATTCACAAGTCTTGAATTTCAACAGTAAGACAGACTCAGTATTTTCATCTCCTGATCAAGGCAGAAAGCCACAATTAATTTTGAGAAAAAATATATACAGCATAAAATGAATTCTAATTTTTTCCTTGCTATGGAAATTATCCAGCTTTCTACTTTTTGTGTAAGCAGATTTATGTGAGGGAAGAGGTAAAGGGTCCCAAACAAACTAAACTACAGTGCCTTTATATATCTTCCCCCAACAATTCTAAACGGATGAAATTTGCTTAACAGTAGAGGAAAGGTAGAATATCTTTTGTAACAAGGATAACTAAAGAGGTAATATTTAAAAAGGAGAAGTCTACCACTATGTTTATCCTACAGGCTGATTAAACATGTTAAGTCTTAGGGTTTTTTTTTTTTTTCAAATGGGAAAAACCACTTCCTTTTTATCTGGCAGCTGCCTCCAAAAGCCACTGCAGACTTCTGCAGTAATACAGATTACCCTCACTCCTCCCCCAACAACAGGAGGGCCAGGGTTCACTCCTTGATTATTTCTTAGAGAAGACTGTAATACATAAAGAGATTTGTATGATTTAAATAGATCATAAGTACTGATTTTAATTGATAACAATTAGGTCAATCTAGTACACGTTGATTTCAGGTTATTAAGTTAATAACGATGTGATCAAATTGCATAAACTGGTAATGGCATGCAAGGCAAGGCAGCCACCTAGAAGTTTGAAATAAAAACAAATCAACTGGAAACCTAACACAGACATGTCTGTCTCAAAACCGGCCAAATTCCAGATCCACATTCTCAAGATAGACCATGACCTTCTAAAATACCCCTTAGAAGCTGTTAGCGAACTGATAGCTGAAGACACAGGACAATCACTTGCTGAGTTATGTATATTACAGAAATGTTAGCACATTGGAAAAACGTTGGGGAAAGGCTGCTCTATATTATAAGCTTGACTAAAATAAACCTTTATGAAAAAGGTAAGATAATTTGTAGGCTGCACAAATTGAGAACATAGGAGGGTTACCAGAGAAGCAGCTAAAATATTAATACACACAGACTTAGCTTGTTGTAAACCTCAGTGCACTATCACTCATCTTTCTTAAAGTTGTCACACGTCAGTTGTAGTGCAAGGCCTTCATAAATCCAAGGACACAAAAATAAAAAAAACAACAACCAGTATTATTTATTATGAAGCAGAACCATTTAACTAGTACCCTGGCTTATTTGGAGCTCACTAATATCAATCATCTTGAGAATACATTGAAGACAGGATATCTTCTTTGAAATGGATTCCACTTTCAGTGCTTTCAACTGTTCAAGCACTTTCAGTCCTGATATCTAAAAATGGTCCTTTTTGCCTGGGGTGTAGCCACAGGGAATAAAGAATAGACTGATTCACAATCATAAATAACTTTTTAAAAAATGTGATAATATTAGGTCATTAAATATGAAATGTCCAATTTCAAATCAGATGTGTAGTTTATTATATCTCAAACAAGCAGCAGTATAATTAATCAATGGATGTGTCTAAACTATCAACACAGTTTTGCTATCTCAATGGTAGCTTGTTTATGCCAGCAGTGAAGAAGCCTGGAGAGCGAGTGCAAATGAAATCACGAAAGGCGTTTTCCACGGCTTGTTGAGAATTGAGTATTTTTTCTTGCAAGAAGTGGTCCAAAGCCTGGAACAAGTGGTGGTCAGTTGGTGCAAGGTCTGGTGAATACGGTGGATGACAGAGAGTTTCCAAGACCAGGCCCTGTACTTTAAGCAGCATTGTTAGTGCAACATGTGGTTAAGCTTTGTATTACAAGAGGATTGGCCTGTCTCTATTGACCAGTCTCAGCTGCTTAATCACAAGCATCCTCATCATTTCCTCCAATTGGTTGCAGTAGACATCTGCTGTAATTGACCAGGTTTCATGAAACTGTAGTGGATAATATCAGCACTGGACCACCAAACACACACCATTAGCTTTTTTTTTTTTGATGAACATTCAGTTTTTGATTGTGTTTTGGCACTGCATCTTTATCCAACCATTGTGTCAAACACTTGCAATTGTCAAAAAGAATCCATTTTCATCACATGTAACACAGTGTAGAAATGGTTTGCCTGTATGTCCTGACAGCAAAGAAAGGCAAACTTCAAGACAATTTTTCTTCTGATACTTGTTTAATTCATGCAATACCAATCTATCCAGCTTCTTTATCTTGCTGATTTGTTTCAAATGGTCCAATATTGTTGGAATGATAACGTCAAACCTTGCTGCCAATTCATGCATAGGTTGAGATGGATTCGCTTCCACTGCAGCTTTCAACTAACCATTGTCCACCTTAGTCTCAGGTCTCCCATGTGGCTCATTTTCCAAATTAAAATCATCAGAATGGAACTTCTCAAACCATTGACGTACTGAGTGTTCATTACCCACATCCCTCCCAAACACTTTGTTGATATTTCGAGCTGTCTGGACTGCATTGGTTCCATGATGCAACTCATATTCAAAAATAATACAAATTTTTGACTTATCCATGGTTTCAAAAAAACTGGAAAGATAATCACAAGCCAAACCATGCATTTGAAAGAGTGAGGATGTACCTTCACAATAAAAATAAAACAAGAAATGTCAAAGTGAAACATCAGAGATATCAACTGTCAAACTTAGTATTTAAGGAAATCGAACATTTCATACTTATTAACCTAATAAATAGGTTTTGTGGCAATGAAAGACAACTTTTAAATAGCTGTTTGCCAGGGAAGATACAGCAAAGCATACAGGACAAATTACCCCACAAGATCAATACAGAACATTTTGTAGGCTCTTCAGGTAGATGAAAGTGAGAAGGCAAAAAAGGGCTGAAGAAATATGTCTCACAGAAAGTCAAAGACAAGCCAGGCCTTGAGAGATATAAGGTAAGTCTAAAAACAAAAACAGCAGTAGATGACAACTATTGGAAGTACAGGATAATGAGAATGCAAGCTTAGATCAAAGTACCATAAGTGGGTTACAGATGTTTTTAAAAAAACAGAAATACAACCTAAAAGGAACATTCTCAGGAGAAAAGAACTAGCTATGGAGCATACATTGCAATGATTTGAGATTAAATAACATTTCAAGCGGCCCTGCAACTATTCCCTACCAGTTCATGCTATAAATTCCCATTCTTTTGCAACCAAAATGCCAGGGAAAAAACACCAAATGTCTGGTACTCTTTGCTGCCATAAAAAAGAAAATACCACGCATTTTGGCAATTTTAAATGCCAGTTTTTATTTACTGCTAACTGTGCAAAAGACACCAATACTGTGCAGTAAAACGCTTACGTAAATCTAATATTAAACAATAGCATATGGGATAAGTTTAAAGCAGAGTACTACGTGCCTTCAAAACTGATAAGCATTACAGAACACAACTCAGTTCAGCCAATTCTTAAGAAACTTGAAGAGCTCTCTCATTTAATATTGAGTTACCCAGAAGCAAATGTTTCTGGTTTTGTTTTACTTTCTAGAAGAAAGTGGAAGTTATTCAAATTCTGCACGGAATGATATGTGAACCAAGGAAATAGTCTGTATGCTTTATTCCTTTTATCAACTGGTACCATCAGCTAATACAAAGTTGACAAGTAGGCTGACAGGAAAATAGCTGAATACAATGAACTATTATGCTCAATACTGGGCTAGTTGTACATCCATCTCAATTTCCTTATTCATAGCCCTAAGTCATATGCCTTTATCTTAAAGTACTATTTTAAATCAAAAGATAAAATAATCTTAAAGACAGATACAACAGTAACCATTCTAACCACCTAAATCACTTAAACATCAAACAAAAAATAACTTTTAAAAAACCCAAACAGCGAGAAAACGGCAGTGCAAGAATATGTCACACTGCTGAATCTTACATATTCTGAGGTACATAATGAGAAGCTGAGGGAGGTGAAGCAATATAGCCAATTGGCCCAGGATTTATAGCACCGTGAATTTGAGAAGAACTACCATATGCTGCACCACTTGGATGCCAGGGGATAACATAGGGATAATCTGGCACAACAGGAAGGCAGGAATCAAACCCTGGCAAAGGTGGCTGCCCATAGGGATCTGACATTACTGGATAATAGACTGCTCCATGAGGGACAGACGTAGGGTCAGCATTCAGAAAAGTACCTGAAACAAAGAATAGAGTACACTTTATATACAAAAATTCACTAAAACAGAACCACATGCAACATAAACATGTTCTTAAAGGTGAAAATAAAATTTATCATTAACTATAAGAAAGATCACGGCACAGGCAGGAGCACTTTAAATATAAACAATAGTGACTAAAACAGGCTATCAGAAGATTATATGAAAATTTCCAAATTTAAAAAATGTAAGTATGTGCCTGTGTGTATATATGTCAAATCTATTCTACCTTTAGACAGCTATCTTTCTGGGATGATTTAGGTATGAACAGGCTAAATACATAAACATGCTCTAGAGTCTAGTCAATTAAACTCTTATAAAAGGTGGTCATAATTAGGTTATCCAATAGTTTCACAGTATAACACATATCATCCAAATAACCATTTTGTACCACTTGAGCAATGAAAAACTCAGTCTGATCTACTCTGAAAGGTATAGTTCTGAAGAGCATCCTAAAAGTGTCATCTACTGAATGTCATTACAATCCTAGTATCATTTTAATTTTATAGCACTTGTGCTACTATGAGTCAATTTCAGTGGAAATAGTGTTCTGACCTTGCTATCATGACTATACATAATAGAAAAAAAGGAATCTTTCATTTCTTGGGCTTAGATTAGTTCATTCTGTGAAATTAAGACTACCACTGCCTCATGGTTTACTACAATTAAAAATAGATAGTATATTGTACAAAGTATGCAATAAAGGTTGACATTTTTTCATTACAATGGACAACATCATACCAGCACACTACGGATTAAGATTCTATAGTGCTAACAACATTCCAAAACCATTAATATACTTTAAAAAGGGAAAAGAGAAAGGAAATTAGCATTCCTAATATGTACCAGGTACCATATACTTATACATAAGGTCTCAATTAGTTCTTTTAACAACCATGGCAAGTCAGATATTTCCCATATTATAGAAAATCAAGCTTAAGGAGGTTTAACTTAGAGGAGATCACAACCATCAAGTGGCCTGGAATGTGAAACACATTTGGTTAGGTCAGTTACACATGGTTTCTTCTACCTCTTGCTGATTCTTTCCAGGAAGAGCAGTCAGATGATCCTATTCTAAATTCCTCCAAATGCATCCCCATCTGTACTATTCTGTGAACTCATAAAGCAACTATTTTTATGGTGTAACACAGTGGTTCTCAAACATTTTGGACTCAGGATCCCTTCACACTCTTAAAAATTGAGAACCCCAAATAGCTTTTATGTGGGTTATATCATTCAATATTTTCCATATTAAGAGTTAAAATTAGAAAGTTAAAAATACTTATTAATTCATATAAAAATAAGCCCATTACATGTTAACACAAACTTTTTATGAAAAAATAAGTTTATTTTCCAAAATGAAAAAAATGCATGAGAAGAGTGTCCTGGTTTGTATACTTGTGCATATTCCTAATGTATAGTTTAATGGAAGAGAGAGCTAGATTCTCACATATGCTTCTGTATTTATTATATGCTGTTTTAGTTGAAATATAAGAAGAAATTTGGCCTCACAGAGAGATATAGTTGGAAAAGCAAAGTCCTTTAACTAGCCTCTCCTGATAATTGTAGATATTCTTTGATGGTACACCAAAACTGCACAAGTGATAGTTTCTCAAAGGTCAGTTGCAATGTGGACTTTTCATACTGTTACATTAAAAAAAACATGGTTTTATCTTGCACTTTGGACAGATCTTTGACAAACCAGGAATGAGTAACATGATGTATTGGTAATTGGGAAACTATAACTTCACTGAGCTATGCAGATCTATCAAATGTTGACACATTATACAATTTAAGAAACTATCTTCAGCTCTGCTTATTTTAGGAGTTTAATTATTGGGAAGCTGTCAAGCTCATAAGGGCAGATACAAGTTTTCCAAAACTCTAATTTTTATTTGAAAGCTAGAATTTTATCTTTGACAACAAATATTACCAGTTGTTTTTCCTGAAGTGACAGGCTCACTTTGTTCATTTGTGAAAATGTTGGCCAGATCAACCAAGTCTGAATAATCAGTTTGTCTATCACTCTTTCAAGTAAAGAATATTCCATGAAAAAAAGTCAGCTAGTTGAACTCATAACTCAATAGTACAAGTCCTTTTCCTTAAGTTAATAATCATATTTCATTCAACATGCAGAAATGTTTTATGGAGAGTTTCCATTCTCTCACAAAGAAAATTAAATGCAATTATTCAAGAATAAAACTTTGTAAAAGAATGCCTTTGATTAAACAAAAAGAAATTGGCATTTTTGTACCATGAGGGTACGGCAGTGAGAAAGATATTGATTACGAGCAGAGTTTGGTGCCAGTGCCAATTTGTGCTTAGGGGCCAGCAGTTTTTTTATACCCACCACTGATTTTTATAGCCTCAACGCAAATACAACACAGTGAAAGGGGCAAATAAAATCCTACTATTATTGTGATTCTTTGGGTCTCATGAATTCCTTGAAAGACTCTTAGGTATCCCAAGGGGTCCACATATCATGTCTTGAGAACCACTGGTCTAGTATATGGACCTAATGAAATATTTGAAGGCTATTATTAAATTACACATAATAAAATCCAGCTGCCTTTCTTGCCAGCAATCTTATTACAAACTCACCATTTGCTGATGCTTCCACCTGTGTGCCATCTGCTCTCCCTGCCTCATCGTACAAGTGAGGAATAGTTTGATCTACCAGAGGTGGCGGCTCAGTATAGACTGGATAATTCTCTACATGAAACTGCTGCTGCATCTGTGGCACATAGACCATGGAGTGCCAGTAGTTATGGTGATAGCACTTGAACAAGAAAGGGCAACAAAAAACAAAAAGTTACTGTTCCCTATTCTTAACACAGTATAGTTCCTCACTAAAAAAATAAATAAAAAACTGGGCCATGATTTTCAGGTGAAGCAGCAACGGCTTTTTTTAACCTAAAAGACTTAACATTTAGAAAATCTGTTCTCTATTAGAACTTTAAGATCTTTTGTTGCATTTGTATCTCATATTTGAACCGAGGAATTCTTTGAGGAAAGTGCCCTGAGGAAATTAGAGATATACACAAAGACCTGTATACAAAGACACGTTTTTTTTGTTTTGAGACACAGTCTCACTCTGTTGCCGGGCTAGAGTGCCGTGGCATCAGACTAGCTCACAGCAACCTCAAATTCCTGGGCTCAAGCGATCCTTCTGCCTCAGCCTCCCAAGTAGCTGAGACTACAGGCATGCGCCACCATGCCTGGCTAATTTTTTCTATATTTTTTAGTTGGCCAATTAATTTCTTTTTATTTTTAGTAGAGACGGGGGTCTCACTCTTGCTCAGGCTGGTTTCGAACTCCTGACCTTGAGCGATCCACCCGCCTCAGCCTCCCAGAGTGCTAGGATTACAGGCATGAGCCACCACACCAGACCTACAAAGACATTTTTTATAACATTTTTAAAAGCAAAAAATATTAAACAACATAAGTAACAATGGGGAACTGGTTGAATGAATATGATGAAATACTACACAGGCAATAAAAATCATGCTGTCAAATATATAAAGAAAAAATGCAAATGTTGTTAAAAGATTACATTATATAGCATAATCTATATTGTGTAAAATACAAGAAAGTCATAAGGAAATATCAAAGTATACAGTGGTTATGCAGGTGATTTTGGTTTTCTTTATACCTTAGTATTTTCTAAATGTACTACAATGGATACTATTACTTCTAATATAAAAAGTATTAAAATATCAGGCAGGAGGATCGCTTGAACCCAGGATAACATTTATTTTGAGACAGAAAAACACAGTGAAGGGTTGATATATGTTCAATATGAAGGTTAATCTAACATATGCTGAAGTTGTGCTGCTTAGAGCCCAGTCTCCACTCTCTTCAATTTAACACCAATTTTATATTAAGAGAAACTGAAGCACAGGGAGGCTAGAGTGAAAAACTGACCTATATCATCATCATAGGTCTCTTAGAAATTAAATTTTCAGCCCTCTCATAGTGTTCTTGGCTTTTGAAGGGCAAGAGTCTGATTATCAAAATAGCTTATATTTTTAATATAGAGCTCATCAGAGCAATTTTAACATGATTCTTACCTGCAATCCAAGATTGAAATAGTACTGCAGAACTCTTGTATCTAAAATTAAAAATTTTAAATTTAGTGACTAGATTGACATAAGCAATTAGAACTATTATTTAAAAGCTTCCTCTTTGAATATTAAGGTAGATATCAATGTAGTCTTCCCACATTGACACCACCCTCAACTCTAACTTATGGCAAATGACCATTTATTTACCTACCAATATAAGTAAGATCATTTTCTGATGGTTTAATCACCAAATACAACTTTATTTCTAGTCTTAATATTAGGCAGGTGTTATAGGAATGCCACTTGGTTAATATTTAGGAAGAATCCAGTAACAGCATTTTCTTGCTTGTTTCAAGGAAAACTTTAATACAACTCTACTACATAAACAATCATTTTGGTCATCAGTTACTAGTGCTATTATATAGTACAAACTAATGCTTCACTGATTCTGAGATTAATGATGCCTTCTGAGACAACTAGCACAATATGAAAATATTTACCTTGTTTTTATTTATCATGACTAACATAACTACCAGTAGAACTCTAAAGAGAAGGGCAATGAGCAAGGTAATTCAAAATGAGTTATATCCTAAGGTGACAAAATTTCTCACAATACCCCTTTCTTACACTTGGAGACTACATATATGTAAAAATGGTTATAGCCATTTTTAAAGAATAAGCTTATATTATGATTATTATGTGGGAGTATAGTACAAAGTCTAATGCTCAAGCTAAAGAATATGAAAAGATAAGAGCAAGAAGTAAATTCACAAGTGTCATGGGATTCTACTCCTTGGTACATATATCAACAAATTTCCATTGCAGTATTATTAACAGCCCAAAAGTGGAAGCACCCCAAATGTCCATCAACCGATAGCTAAAATACAGTACAGGTATACCTCAATATTGTGGGTTTGGTTCCAGAGCACCACAATAAAATGAATATTGCAGTAAATCAAGTCACACAAATTTTTGGTTTCCCAGTACCTACAGTAGTTATGTTTACACTATACTGCAGTCTTCTAAGTGTGCAATAGCATTAGATCTACAAAACCAACGTACATACTTTAATTAAAAAAATAGTTTATTGCTAAAAATGCTGACACAGAGATATGAAGTGAGCACAGGGCTGTTGGAAAAATGGTGCCAACAGATTTGCTTAGCATGGGGTTGTCACAAATCTTCAACTTGTGGAAAAAAATGCAATTATATGCAAAGGGCAATAAAGCAAACCACAATAAAACTAGGTATGCCTGTATCTATATAACAGAATATTATTCAGCCATAAAAAAGAATGAAGCACTGATACAAGCTACAACATGGATGAACCTTGAAAACATCACGCTAAGTGAAAGAAGCCAGTTGGAAAAGATCACATATTGAATGATTTCATTTATGTTAAATGTTCACAATAGGCAAATCCATAGAGGTAGAAAGTAGTGGAGTGATTGATTGCTAGGGCCATGGAGAATAAGGAACACCTGCTAATGTTTACAAGGCATCTATTGGGGGATTAATAGAAATTAGATGGAAGAGTGGATAGGGAAAGAATTTGAGTAGAATAATGCCAGCAAAGGCTTAGAATAGACAATCAGGTGCAGAGAGTTCATGTAAGAATATAAAAAGATAAGGTTGGAATGGAGTAGAGACTAGATTCATAAATGCCATACTTAATCTCTTGAACGTTAATCTACAGAAACTGTGGAATCACTGAAGGTTTCTGAGCTAGGAAGTAATACAGATACCAGAGCAGTGAGACCAACTGGGAACTACTCAAATTGTTCAGGGATGAGGTGATAAAGGCATGACCTATGAAAGGCATGTGGACATTTTTAAAAACCCTCTGTGAAAGGCAGATTTTTAATAAATCAGCCAAGATTAACATACAAAAATCAACTGTATTTTTTACATACTAGCAGCACAAAATGGAAAAATGAAAGTTTAAAAATTCTATTACTACAGCACCAAAACTCCAAATACATAGGAACACATTTAACAAAAGATATAGAAGACTATTACACACACACACACACAAAAGGTGAGAAACCAAAGAAGGCATAAATGGACAGACAGTGTTCATAGATTCAAAGAGACAATATCATTAAGATAGCAATTCTCCCCAAACTGAGCTATAGATTCAACACAATCCCAATTCCCACAAGGTTTTTTATTGGGGGGAGGGGGTCCTAAAAATTGATGATCAAAGAGAAATGCAAATTTTACTGCCTGACTTCAAAACTCAGTAAAATGACAGTGTGGTACTGGCATAAGCATTAAAAAACTAATGAATGCAAAAGAAAGCTCAGAAACAGCCCTACACTTAAAACAGTCATTTTGATTTTTGACTAAAACACCAAAGTGATCTAATGAAAAAAGGAAAATCTGTTTCACAAATGGTACTGCTAGAATAGTGGATATCCATAAACAAAAGAAAAAAAAAAACCCAACCCCATCTCATACCATTCACAAAAATTAATTTGAGATGGATGGATGACCTAAATATAAAATGAAAAGCAAAGCTTTTAGAGGAAACCATCTAATAATATCTTCATGACTTGGTGATAGGCAAAGGTTTCTTTCTTAGGTTAGAGAAAACAATAAACCAAAAAAAAAAAACTGATTAGATTTCATTGCTATTACAATCCTCTGCACATCAAAGGACATCATGAAGAAAATAGATAAGCCACAGAATAAGAGCAAATATTCATAAAACATACCTGACAAAAAGTCTAGTATCCAGAATATGTAATGAACTTCTAAAATTCAGTAACAAGCAACCCAATATAAAAATTGTCAATATAAAAAGATGAGAACACTTTACAAAAATATGCAAATGGCCAATAAGCACATGAAAAAAGTACTCAAACTGGATATCCACATGCAAAAATATGAATCTATACACAGACCTTACACCCCTCATAAAAAGTCACTCAAAATGGATCATAGACATAAACATAAAACACAAAACTATAAAACTCCTAGAGGATAACAGGAGAAAATCTAGATAACCCTGGGTATGGCAATGATTTTTTAAGATATAACACCACAGGCATGATCCATGAAAGAAATAATTGATGAGCTGGACTTCATTAAAACTATAAATATCTGCTCTGGAAAAGACACTGTCAAGAGAATGAAAAGGCAAACCACAGACTGGGATAAAATCTTTACAAAAGACATACCTAAAAAAGGACTGCTACCTAAAATATACAAAGAACTCTTAAAACTCAGTAAGAAAAGAACCTGATTTAAAAAATGGGCCAAAGACCTTAACAGACACCTCAACAAAGATGATATACAGATGGCAAATAAGCACACGAAAAGATGCTCCACATCAGATGTCATAAGAGAAATGCAAATTAAAACAGTGAGATACCACACACTTATTAGAATGGCCAAAATCCAGAACAATGACAACACCAAATACTGGCATGAATGTGGAGCAACAGGAACTCTCCTTCATCGCTGGTGGGAACAAAGATGGTCTTGCCACTTTAGAAGACAGTTTGACAGTTTCTTTAAAAACTAAACATTCTCTTACCATTTGATCCAGCAATCATGATCCCTGGTATTTACCCAAGGGAGTTAAAAACACATTTCCACATAAAACTCTGCACATGGATATTTAGGGCAGATTTATTCATAATTATCCAAACTTGGAAGCAACTAAGATATCCTTTGGTAGGTGAATGGATATATAAACCAAGGTACATCCAGACAATGGATTATTAGGCATTCAAAATAAATGAGCCATCAAGCCATAAAAAACATGGAGGAACCTTACATGCATATTACTAAGTGAAAAAAGTCAATCTAAAAAGGCTATATACTGTATGACTACAGCTATATGGCATCCTGGAAATGTCAAAACTATAGGGACAGTAAAAAGATCAGTGACTGCCAAGGGCTGTGGGGAGATGAACAGGTGGAGCACAGATGATTTTTAGGGCAGTGAAAATACTCTGCATGATGTTATAATGGTGGGTATATGTCATTATACATTTGTTCAAACTCATGAAAGTATAACAGCAAGAGTGAACCCTAATATAAACTACGGCCTTTGAGTGATAATGATGTGTCAATGTAGGTTCATCAATTGTAACAGTGTACCACTCTGGTGGGGGATATTCGTAATATGAAAGGCAATGCATCTGTGGGAGCAGGTGGTAAAACGGATATCTCTATGTCTTCCTCACAATTTTGCTGTGAACAAAAAACTACTCTACAAAAAAGTGTTTTTTTAAAGTGCTCAGTATCAGTCACCAGAATGGCTAAAATTAAAGTAACAACACTAAATATTGGTGAGGGTGAGAAACTACTGAAATTCTTACATACTGCTGGTGGAAATACAAAATGGTACAACTGTGGAAAAATAACAGTTACTTATAAAATTAAACACACCTATCTATGACCCAGCAATTCCAATGCCAGGTATTTGCCAAAGGGAAATAAAAAACATACATTCACAAAGGCTTTTATAAGAATGTTCACAGCTTTATTCCTAATAGCCCCAAACTGGAAATAGCTCAGTTGTCTATCAACAGGACAATGTACAAATTGTGAAATAGTCATACTACGAAATACTACTCAGCAATAAAAGCAAATGTACTGAAATATGCAACAACATGGATAAGGCTCAAAAACATTATGCCAAGTTTTTATAAAAATCACTTACTGTATGATTATACTATATGAAATTCTAAGACAAGTAAAATTAATTGGTGGTGGGGAAAAAATCAGAACAGTGGCTGCCTCTGGGGGAGAAATGGGAATGGGCACAGAGAAAGACTAGGAAAAGGCATGAAGGAACTTTGTGGAATAATGGTAATATTTTATAACTTGATGGGGATTTCGGTTACATACGTACATGCATGCATTTGTTAAAACTCAGCTAGTGTTCATTTAAGTTCTGTGCATTACATGTAAACTTTACATCGAAAAGAAAAACCAGATACTAAACTCAAGTTAATGATATGTATGCTGAAGTTTTTATGGGGAAGTACATTGATGACTACAATTTACTTCTAAATGCATCAAAAATAATATGGATTTTGTTAATCAACAGAGATGGAGGGAAAGATGAACAGAAATGTGCTGATAAAGTACAGTTAAACGTTAGTGATAGAATCTAGGTGCTCTCTTCTGCTCTTGCAGCACAGGAAGACATGGCATTTGTTCTCCCTTTGTCCTTCCATTCCTTCTGCCACGTGAAGACACATACACGGCACTATCTATGAGGAACAGGCTTTTACCAGGCAACAAACCTGCCAGTGCCTTGATCTTGGACTTTCCAGCCTCCAGAACTATGAGAACATAAATTTCTTTTATTTATAAATTAACAAAAAAAAGAATCTAAATGGTAGATATATGACTATTCATTTTAAAATTCAACTGTGATGAACATTTGAATATTTTCATAATAAAATATTGGAAAAATGCAAGATCAACATTATGTGGTGACTGAGTACATATTGGGCACAAGGTAGTAAGGGAGGGGAGAGGAATAAAGGAATTAGAGTTTAGATGCTGGGTAAATTAGTTGGAAACGATAACACTATTAACAAAGTAATAGACCAAGGAGGAAAATCAATGTTTTGTGACCTAAGGAGAAGGAGATAAATATGAGGAATTTCATTATAGATATTTTAAGTTTAAAATGAAAATTAAAGCTAGTGAAAATGTTTAGCAAGTAGCTGGAGACAAGTAACTGCAACTTCCAAAGCCAAGGCTAGTTAGATTTAGGAAATCAACTACATAGAAATAGTAATGAAGTTTAAAGGTAGGGGAAAAGTTGAAGAAAATCTCGGTGACTACACTTTAGGGGCTGGGAAAAAAACCCAAAATAGAATAAAGTAGTAGCTAGAAAAATTGAAAGAATGTTATAGCAAAGGAAGTATAAGTAAGTTACAAACAACTCTCAACTACAATTCTCTTTTGAGAAATACTGCCACACTGAGAGGTTAACAAATAACTTCTGATGGAAAATTACTCTTAGTTGTTTAAGAAAAAAAAAAAAAAGCACATAGCTGAAATCCAAGGCTTTAAAATTCAGTTGGAATCCTAAATATCAAAGATTTCAACAATTTCATAGACTTATGGAAAGAATTTCAGAAATGAAGAAAATTTTAATACTGACTCCTGCTTTTCAAGAAACATCATTAAGAAAAGCAAAGCTATCCATTTGAGAATCTTCTTTAGGACAGACATGTAGCTACCCAAAAAAGCAGCATGAATCAACTAACCATCCACTTGTTTATTAGGCTTTCAGCTTTTGATTGTTCCTTTCTTTAATCACTTACCTTAGCATTAAACTATCACATCAATTTCCATTTGCTTCCCCACCTACCTCTTCATAGTCAACCAGAGAGAGATATGCTCTAAAATTAAAAAAAAAAAATCCTCAGGTCTAAACAACTCTCACCCAAGTCTCAAAATCTACTTACCTTGAGGCAGATCACTGCCACTTGGATCACAGGAATAAGGTGGAGGTGGTGGTGGTAAGCCTGAAGTGTCTCCCACATCAAGAAGAGGGGGAGGGGGAGGGGGAGGAGGAGGAGGAGGTGGTGGTGGTGGTGGTGGCGGCGGCGGTGGTGGTAGAGAGGCAGCAGCAGCAGGAATAGGAGCAGAATGGTATGGATAGGATGGTGAGGCAATCACTAACAAAAAAACAAAACAAAGTAGCAATGCACAACTCCTTATAAACAGTAGCTCATCTACTTTTCTTGTGTCCCCACTGTAGTCAAAGAATGCTTCTTTTTTAAAAAAATTTATTTCAGAATATTACAGGGCTACAAATGTTTTGGTTACATAAGTTGCTTTTGTACAGTTTGAGTCAAAGTTATAACCGCACCCATCACCCAGATAGTGTGCATTGTACCCGTCAGGTGTGAATTTACCCATCCCCTCCTCTTCCTCCTCCCTCCCACCTGCTTGATTTCTAATGAGTGTTATTTCCATATGTGAACAAATTCTTATGGTTTGCCTTAACAAAAACTTGGAAGGTGAATTGCCCATATTCTCTTCGACGCTGCAGTTGAAAACTGGTTCATTACATGTCACTTTGAATTAAGAAAATTACTGGAAATTAAAAGGAAAAAACTGGAAGTGGCAGAGCTTTGACTATCAGACTCTTAATGCTTAGCTAACAGGTACATGAATAAAACGCCATTAAAACAAACTTTTAACTTAGTTTAATACCCAATGCAAATTTAAGAATATTTTCAGCAATCTGTTACTCTCAGTCAAATCACAAGATGTGGAAGCTAATAAGAGATAGACTAAACTGCAGAGATTACAGATTTTAGCAATTCTTGAAGGTTTCTTCTACTGGTAGCATCTGAGGAATATAGGGAACACTAAATCATGGCAGTTCTATTTCTAAGGAAGTACAGAATCTAAATCAAAACAGGCTAGATATAATATTTTATCCCTTTCACTTTCTACATCTGTTACTATAGTTTAAAAACAATACTCATTTATGTTTCAGTTTTTGACATAAAAAATTAAAATATATTTAAATATTTATCCTCTCGGACGATAAAGAAAACGTGGCTCCAACCTAGAAAAAACACATTATCTCCCTATATATAATATGCCAACTGTATTTGTTAAATTTTCTGACAAAAGATGATACAACTCTTAAGCTTAATTGAATCATTTTAGCCAACTTAGAAATTCAGTACCAAATTTCATCATTGTACTATCTGCACTATCATTTTAACCCTGAGAAGTATAGAAAGTTAGTATGATTATTCAATAAAGATTTGAATTCAGAGTTTTAGCATACTGAATTTAGCATACGAACAGTCCACACAAGGTGAATTTGTTATTCTGGTAATTTAGCAAGAAGTAATCCACATTATTTTTATTCACTGACAAATACTAACAATATACTTATCAATGTCTTTTATACAGTTACAGGCTAATAGGAATAGGAGATGTGTCTCTTAGGGTGATTTAAAACTTGATAAACAATTTTTTTTAGGGGTGATGAAACTATTCTTTCTTGATTGTCGTGGTAGTTATACAACAACTCTCTGCATTTGTCAAAACTCATAGAACTGGGCACCAAAAATGAATTACACTGCATCTAAATTAAATGGCACATCTTTAAACCTTGCTCAACTGTTTTGGAGTTTTGTCATACATTTAGAAATCTCTTTTACAGCTCTGGAAGAAGAATTTAATTTTCAGAATATCCCCAAATGCTCTAGATCTATGGATTTTTTTTAAAAATAAAATAATGGCTTCTCCAACAAAGCTCTACTCTTAATCCCTTTAAACTAGCACTCAAGAAAATCACATTTTTTAAAAAAGCAAATGGAATAAAGTCAATTAGCTAAAGATAGTAGAATGTGATTATGATCACTAGGTAAAAACCAACTACTAGATACAGAGGTAGCTAAATAAATTCCCATAGCCCTGAGAGAATGAAGGGTAGCAAAAATTTGAAAGTTATATTGAAATCACCTTCCTTATAAATGTATAGTGTTACAGTAAGCCCTCTAAGAAAAAGCTTTTACAGTTTCAAGATGCTCTACATGAGCATCTCATCCTCAGACTTAAAGGGCTCTACAGGCTTAACAGATACAGTTCAGGGGATGACTCTAAACAATGGAAGCAAAGTCTTCTAAAATATTAGTGGAAATCAATGTAATGCATTCAGAATGCTGATTTCCCCATCCATGCAGTTGCAGTCCATTTCAGGACATTTCAGAAGAGAACATGAATATGAAATTTAACACTCTGCTTCTATAGAGATCAAAGAACAGGACCAAGACTAAGGTGTGGTGAGGCACCTCCAGTGCAAAATTTAAAGGGCCACCAAAATTAATGCAAAAAATCTATTTGATGGATAAAGTATCAAAATTTTCAATAAAGGCAGGATCCAACTCTACACTTGTATGACCCCAAAAGTAAATGCCTCACTCAACTCACCCTAAATTTAACACACAGAACCTCCCTTTATTTAAAATTGATACTTTGTTCATCATGAAATTTTTCACATTAATCTCGATTTTAAAAAATAATGAATGAATGTGATGGTTTTTTGGGATCCGCTCAAAATTTGACGCTCAGGGCAAATGAATGACTAGTTCCCGCCCTGGCAAAAGCCTTGGGAACAGTTACCACAACTCAAAGTTGGAAGTTGCCAGGATTTAAGGCCTATTAGGAGATTCGTAAGTAAAGACAATCATCATATCTAGTTAGTTACCTGTCAGATTAGCAGTAACTTAAAGGAGGATGAGAGGGGCCTGCCAGAGAGACACATGAACAACAAAGTGGGGAAAAAAATCAGTTGTTTCATCTAGGGAACTGACAAGAATGACAAAGAACAACTAAAAAGCAGCCAGATCTAGCAAAGCAGAGTTATAGTTGAAGTTTATAAGTGATACAGTTCCTATGAGTCAGGGAACAAAAAGATAAATGAAGTATACATTTTTTAGAAAAATCTGGCATTTAAATGGTAAGCTTTCAATTATTCCATATAAATGAGACATTACAATGGTTGATTCACCAGTCACTTGAATTTAAGCTCAGATGTCTGCCAGAAGCAGACAGCCAATGTTTTCCCCTACAATTAACACAAAGTAGTAAAATCAGGATCTACATTAACATTTCCAATGAAAAAATTTCTAATATTAACATCTATTACATGTTTTCTGCTCCAGGCACTGCGCTAAGCACTTTTTTATTTATAAATTAAATATACACAGAAAACAAATCAACGTATGACTTAATGAATTATTTTAAGGTAGATACTACCCAGGTCAAGAAATAAAACTTTGCCATCACCCCAAATAATTTCCTTTGCCCCATCCCAATCACAGGTCTCCTCCTTCCCCCATTAACCATTATTCTGACTTCAATAGTAAGCACTTCCTTGTAATTTTTATTAGAGTTTTGACACTCAAATGTGCATCTCTAGACAGTTTTTTAATCTTACCCATTAAAAAATATTTGACATACCTAGAATGTCTTTTTTTTTTTGAGACAGAGTCTCACTTTGTTGCCCAGGCTAGAGTGCCATGGCATTAGCCTAGCTCATAGCAACCTCAAACTCCTGGGCTCAAGCAATCCTTTTGCCTCAGCCTCCCAAGTAGCTGGGACTACAGGCATGCGCCACCATGCACGGCCAATTTTTTCTATATATATTTAGTTGGCCAACTAATTCTTTCTATTATTAGTAGAGACGGGTTCTCGCTCTTGCTCAGGCTGGTTTCGAACTCCTGACCTTGAGCAATCCGCCCGCCTCGGCCTCCCAGAGTACTAGGATTACAGGCGTGAGCCACAGCGCCCGGCCCCTAGAATGTCTTTTAATCTATTGGTCTCTCTTCCATCCCTTTCATTTCCTTACAGTTTTTCATTTGAAGAACCTGGGCCCTTTGACTAGTCAAGCTTTCCATAGTCTCAATTTTGCTGATAACATACTCATGTTGCAGTTCAACATGTTCTTCTGTATTTCCTGCCAATAGGCAGCTAGATCCAGGAGACTGGATCAGACTCAGGATTGATTCCTTTGGCACATCTATAGCTAATGCTTGTCTTTGCAATCTTAGCAGCTACTGATGTTTAATATCCATCCATTCATTACGGACTACAAAATGATTATATTCTGTCACTTTTTTTATTGACTAGTTAAAATACTATTATAAAGAGATACTTCCCCTCATCCATTATTTGGTTACTCAGTGGTACAGTTCCTATGAGAAAGGCAAGGAAAAGGGCTTGATTCTTTCACTTTATTTTCCAGTTTTAAAGAAAATGAATTGGTTTCCACTCATACTCTTAAGGTGACCAATTCTTAAAATATCATTAGGAACTTAACATTTTTGATATGTTCCAATTTATTATAATTGTCACTGTTAAGGCTCAAACTGTTCTATCCCTGGCCAGTGCAAACCTCTTCAAGATGGCTCCTGAGTCCTTATGACAAGGACCCAGTACTCTTGATAGCTTCCTTGATATCTGGTAAAATGAGATATTCCAAGCTCATCTTGAACATTTCCTGCCCAGACCTGGAATTGGCCGTTTCTCCACAAATCCTTGTTTTTATAAAAGCAATAAATGGTATTTTAAAACCACAAACTGGGTGCTAGGCATACTTGTTTCTACATCTTTCAGTGGACAGAGCTAAGAAACATATATGTATATTCAAAGAAAATATCTCAAGTTCATATCGATACTTCCGATTCAAATCCAAGACTATAAAAGTTTTTACTTGGCTTCTTTGCCACATCTGCACTTGATCTTAGCCAAAAGGCCAAGAAGCGATCTTTTTGCTACATCTGTATTACCTCTTCTCCATACTGAGAATCTTGGTTCACAAGGATACAGGAAATGGTAAAATTACAACATCTGATAGTTACTCATTTATTTTAGCCCACATTACACAATCTCGGAATAACACTCTGAGTATCTAAAGAACCTGATGTCATTGAGAGCATTGAAACATGTTCTGTATATGTTCTCTCAATTGTATCATTTTAAAAAATAGCTATATTTACACTGTTCAAACATAAGACTACTATCTAGTATATTCTCAACTTCTCAGCCCTCATTTTGTCTTAATTCTACAAGTAGCTATGTATTTAATATTTATTACCAGGTCTTACTCCGATGTCTCTGTTTTGGTAGTTTAAAGTTCAAAGCTCATTCTCTAGTACATTGTTGTCCAATACAACTTTCTGCGATGGTAAAAGTATTCTCTATCTTCTAGTATACAGCAATGCTGTCAAAGTTTAATGATTATTTCTGTTATATTCCATAGACTCTTTTACCTAGATACTCAAATGACCTTCTAGTTTAGTAATTTTACTAGAATATTCTGGTGTTGGCTGGTCCAGGTCAATATTCTCAGATATGTAGCATGCTGTTTCAGTATGTACTCTTAAAGCTTTCTTAATTTCAGTAAAGTTTCTAAATTACAGCTTTTCATATTTTTTTCTGTTGCCTTGCTTTGGTTTTCTTCTTCAGGGACTTCTATTGGTGTTTGATCCCCTTTGCCTAACTTCAATGTCACTTCTGAATCTTTATCTTCATTTTCTTCAATTTTAGTTTTTCCCTTTTTTATATCCTTATTATTTCTCTTAAAGCATTACCTGTTTTGCATACAGGTTGAATGTGCCTAATCTAAATAACTGAAATCCAAAGTGCTCCCAATTCTAAAACTTTCTGAGTGCCTATATGATACGCAAAGAAAACGCTCATTAGAGCATTTTAGATTTCACTTTTTTGGATTAAGAATGCTCAACCAGTAAGTATAACGTATAATGCAAATATTCCAAAATCTGAAAAACTTGTGGTCCCAAGCATTTTGAATAAGGGATATTCAACCTGTATTTGTTCAAGCTCATTACAGTATAATCTTTCTTACTGAAATGATCTTCTTCCCTTTCTAATTCTTTCCTGAATTTTGTCACCTTATGTGAATTTTTCTAATTCTGATTTATGTTATTCTCTAATGCTTTTTTAGTATTTTATTAATGTCTTTAGTTCATTTTGAAATCATTTTTATTTAGTTCTGTTTAGTGGGTACATTCCTAACATGCTTTCACTGTCTGTAGGGATATTATTCTCCCTTTTTAAAGAGATCTTTGTATAACATTTGACCTTAATGCTCTTTTATTCTTTTCCCTGTTCTGATCAATTCTGATTCTACTCTTAGCAGTTTCTCCCCAGTGAGGAATATTATCCTTAAAGAGGAGCCCTAGCAGGTTACTTCTGAAGAGTCTTTAGGGGCCAAACTGTTCTGTGCCCTTCAGTCCTCCTACCATGTGCCTCATGCACTTTTCTAGTATTACAGAGCTCAAATCCCTTCCCAGTTTTAGCTACTACTTCCAAAATCTCCACCCCACTTTCCAGTGAATTCTTAATAGCTCTTTTGGGCATCTTCTGTTCTCGGGTCCATAAGATAGCATCCTCAATGCTTCTGTATTTTTGCTCCCTCACAGATGCTGATAGCATGTAGGTCTTATGACTGGTTTGTCCCCACCTGCTTAAATATTAGGGTTCATGGGGGTAACTTGTCACATAGTTTTGTTATAGATGATGTCCATGGGTTTTGGTTTTGCTATTTCCATTTTTATTTGGGTACTCATATCGAAAAGCTAATGCTGTTGTTGTCACCACCTTCTCAGAATTCTGAGAATTTTAACTTGTATTAATCACTGAAATTCCACCACCACTTCATGAATTGGTACTATCAGTACTCCCAAGCCACAGATAAGAAAGGTTCAATAATTTGTCCAAAATTACATTAAGTTATAAAACCAGAATTCTAACTAGAACTTAAATTCTAGAACCTATATTCTTTATTATGACATTCATGGGACAGTAATTCATTACACAGGAATGTATTTTATAACAAATTTTTCAGGAATTTATTCTATAAAGTGAGAAACTTCTCTGTTAATTCCTATATAATAAAACCTAACTCAAAGTTTGAGAAACTAGTACAAGTCCTATAAAACTTCAGTGGGTAGCAAAGCAGTAAGTACAAAATCTTAGACCCTAATTTGTAAGAAAAAAATTGAAACCCTGACCCTCAAATATCATGGATTCTTCAATGGCAGACATACTTAAGTATATTATATTTAATTCCAGAAATTAATCACATCTAATCACTAGAATTGCTGTATGTGCATGTTTATGAATAGAAAAAGAGGCTTCCAAAGTAAGTAACCACTAATAACCTACCTGGCCTGCCTTGTGTAGGTGGAGATACAAATAGAGGTTGTATACCATTCTGTGAAGAAACTGAAGTGCAACTACCAGCTTGATTAGCTGCTGCACAGTTAGATAAGACTGGAGCTGGAACATTATTGGCACAGGAAGCAGCAACTGCTGCAGAATTTCCCGTCACCTACAAGTATGAAAGAAAGTTCAAAACTCTAAGTTTGGTTTCTCAAACAGTGTTAGTCTGTTATCTGATCCTAAATTTCAGGAAACAGCATTTTGTTTTGATAACTACAACACGGAGAAATCAATCTTTATGTAGACCCTATAATAGAAAGGTCATTTCTTTTAGAAGATCCCAGATTACTCTGAGAGCTTTAATTTTTTTTTTATCATTTTTCTGAAAAGGTAATATATTAATATGATTTTAAAAATCAAGTATCATATTGTTTACAATGAAGTTTCTCTCCCACCCTTGCCCTCCATCTACCTAGCTGCCCTCTCCCTGAACAGGTAACCTGGGTTTCCTGCACATTATTCCAGAGATTTGTTACATTCCTTTTTACACACATGCATATACATTTCCACACATAAGGATACATCTTTTAATACAAAAGATGCTTTGCATTTTTTATGACTTCATGAGACTGCAATTTTTTTCTGCTTATGCCACAGCTCAGGAGTACAGACTACTTCCCTCCAGCACCCAGTACAAGGTTGTGCAGAGAGCTATTCAATAACTAGTAACAGACTCTTCTTCTTCAGCACACTGTCCTTAATGGCAGTTTCCACTTCCTTACCACTCACTGCAGTGTGGCTGATACCCCCTCTGAAACTCCATTCAAGGTCTCCAGTGGTCTCTATAGCAACAAATCCTAGTAGATTCTTGTTAATCCTTATGTTGCTTGACCTTTTGGCAGCAACTAACACTTGACTGCTCCTTGAAACATTCTCTTCCTGGAGTTTCCATAACATTCCACTCTCCTGCTTTTCCTCCCTCCCTGCCTGTTTCATCTCTACCCATTTTCTAAAATGTGGTGATGGACTGGTTCTGTTCTAGATGCTCTTCACAATCTCTTCCTTTTCCCAGAATGATGTTATTCACTCCTATGATTTCTTCTACCATTTTTATGCTGACTCCCCATTCTACAGGAGAGCTTTAAGTTTCAGTAAATGAGACAGACTTGACAGGTAAATATTAAGTCACTCATACACTAAGAAGTTCACAGTAGACTATGAATAGTCCAAGGCCAGCATACAGAATAGTGTCTGGAACACAACAGATGCTCAGTAATTTGTTGAATGAATTTACTGACCACTGTGCCAGACACCCCAAGATATAGTAATACTTAAAGGAACACAAGCAGCTGCTTTGAAGTATGATGAAGGTAAAATAAAATTCATTTTCCTCTGTTCAGACCACTGTAACTGACTGCTTGATAACACCATGAAAATTACCTTCTGAGGGTAGTTGTATGAAGTAACTGTGTCCTGAGGAGACACAGAACATGATTTTATGTCCTGAAGAGACTTTAATGAACATAGAAATATAGTTAAATAGAGGAAAACAAGAAACGACACATCAATAAAAGATCTGCTTTGTTTCAACATCTCCTAAAACTAAATAAAAGTGATTTGTCCTGAAATAATTCAAATTCGGAAGTGACTACTAAGACAATGCTCGAAAAAGTTATCACAAAGACATCTGATTTAGGTGACTGTTAACTATCTAGAGAGATCCTCATCACATCCAACTCTAGTCCCAATGCAGATACTAAAATGTAACTAAGAATTGAAATTTAAACACTTTCTCAGTGGCCTTTCTTGACTTAAAAGCTTCAAATGCAGTAGGATCAACAATAGTTTTGCTTTTTAAAAAAAGCATTCTATCTGAAGATGTATCTTGGGACAAGAGTTAACCTGTTATTCAGCAGCATCCTATCAAAACAGGATGTAACAGATGTAGTAGGACCCAAACACTATTCTCCTCTGGCTCAAGACCTTATCTTTGTGAAAGTAATGATTTTGAAAGGCTCAGACTTACGCATGACAGAGTGTCATGGCAGCAAAAGCTCTAGCAGCAGACTGATAATACTGGTAAAAACAGAGAGAAACAGGGTAAATGATCACAGGGAACAATAAGACGACCCCTACTGTGAAAAGATGAGCCCACTTAACATGGACCTAAGATTGTATATTTCCAAAGTTTGTGTCAAAGTATAGCCAAAGTACTTGTCAAAAAGTAAACATTTGTCCTGGCTCAGAAGGTCCTGTGTGAATTGCTAAACAATTCTAGAGAAGGATTTAGTTGAGTGTTGGGCATGGAAATAAGAAGTAGGAAGAAATGTTTATGGTTTCTTAGAAGGGTCTGTGCCTAGAAATTTTTATTGAAGTCCTACATTGGCCCTCCCCCTAACAGAATGCTGTAAAAAAAATCACTTAGAAATTTACTATGGATTTGGTGACTGGAGGGTAAGAATGAAGCATATCATGAAGAGACTGAAAGCTATTAGGGGTATACAATTAAGTAAATTCAGAGCAAAAAGGGACACGTGACAAGTGAAATTAAAGGGACAAAAAGAACTAGTGTTTACTCTTGCCATCCCCCCCAATGGTGAGATTTTTACTTGCCTTTTCAATTGGATGGCTATTTAAAGAGGTAATATAAAAAGCACATGATATGTGAATAGTAATGGCAGGGGAGAGGGAGACTCCTTCTCTAGAAGGGGGAAAGTAAGGGAAGAAGAAAGAAGAGAAAGAAAATTAGAGTTTTCTTCTCCATACGATTTATGGCCTAAACAATAAAAACAAAAATTTTAGTACATGAAGTTAAGGTTAATCATAATTAGAGAATAGAGGGTAATTATTCAAGTTCTTTAAAACTATTCCAGTTGATGGTAGGATTGCCCTTCCCAGCACCACCTAAAGTTAGGTATTGCCATGTTACTTGTTTGGCCAATGAAATATGAGCAGAAACGTTAAGAGTCAGTGTTCAATTTCTGTATCTTTCGCCCTGCTGAGATGATTGGGAAAGTATGGGTCCATTAGCCTGGCCCCTGAGTGACTGATCAACAGGGGCCTGCTACCAACCTACATTGGACAGACAACATTAGCAAGAGCAACTTTGCCTACATTAAGCCACGGAGATGTTGGGGGGTTGTTACTGCAGCATAACCTAGCTTGACTAAAACAGATATTGGCAACTAGAAGTAGGGTGCTGCTATAAAGAAAATCTAAGTTAGGAGGAAATTATAAAAATGTAGCTCTTAGCAGAAGCAGTTTAGAAGAAAGAATGTAAGTATTGAGTTTTGATTACTCTGGCAGAGTTTAGAGCAAGGTATTTTAAGACAGATATGTGTAGAAAATAATTAGCAATTTTTAAGCAGAAATGAAATGGAATAGAGAGTCTTTGCATACAGGGTCTCATAGGGCTAAAGAGGCAACTGTTTCAACCCTAAATAGTAAAAGGTAAAATTGCCAGATGCTTTGAACAACAAAAACCAGTTAAAATTTGGCCTCTGAGCAAGAATCCAATCATTGTTAAAATCTGAGTGCATTAAGATGTCTCAAAGCAAGAGTTCAACTAAGGATATAACACCCAGTAAATTCTTGCACTTGGACAAAATGGTTCATGGAAAAGTATCCGAAATGTA
Organism: Lepilemur ruficaudatus; assembly: GCA_963574885.1. NCBI lineage: Eukaryota > Metazoa > Chordata > Mammalia > Primates > Lepilemuridae > Lepilemur > Lepilemur ruficaudatus. The sequence goes on from CAUYRT010021708.1 coordinate 44,845, forward strand.
CGGCTACTCCATCAATGCCTGATAAGCTAAAGGTGTCTGCAATCAAGTAGAAAGAAACACAGGGATAAAAAAGCAAAGAATTATAGCAAATCAAAGTGGTATATCAACAAAAAAGAATTGTCAGTATGATTATTGGTACATGAAACTAACAGAAAACAGAGAGGCAGAATAAATTAATCACACAGCCAAAGAAATCATAAGCCAGAACTGAAACCATTCAACTGAGATGAAAGGACCCCTGGGGCCCCAATCTTCTATGAGTAAGTAGCAGGCTGAGAAAGCTGCTCAGTTGCCAAGGATGAATTATTCTCCAATGCCTACTACTTCAAAGATTTCCAAGGAAAAAAGGGCCTTGGAGTAACCAAGAGCCCCAGAAAACAATGAACCAGAGAGTTCCTCCAGGGAACAATCCCCACGCATATGTTGGGGGTCTTTATAATGACTACCCATGAAGATCTCAGCCTTTCTATAGGCTAGTAATTGTGTTTTTCCTGTTTTCCCCCTTTCTGAGTAGGAATTTTTACTGCATTTTTTCCATCCCTGCTCCACCATTGTAAATGGGAGGGGTAGTGGTATAAAAAACTTTGTACTTTTGGTTTTAGGCTTTAAGATCAATATAAGCCACATCTGGACCCAATACAAAGAGTGCTATATGTTATCCCCAAATCCTGGGCTTTGAGTTTGATTACACTGAAAGAGACTTTTAGGTTGCCTCCTTTGGAATAGAAGCAAGTATTTGCCTGTGAGAGGGAGAACAAGTTGAATGTTGTAGTCCTTGGTGCTGTTAAAATGTTTCTAACTTTTGCCTTCCAGGAACAGAGAAGTTAGACTTTTCAGTGGGCCCTGCTCCTGCCAATGAAATGGAAAAGAAAGTGACATGGGTCAACTCTGGTGGAAGCTATAAGAGCCAGTGCACCCTGTACTACACCTTTATTTCCTGCCATGGATGGAGCCTCCATCAGCCTGAGCTCCCAAGCCAGCCCTCCTACAGACCTCCACTGGATATGTAGCATAACAAATTTTTATTATATTGAGTGAGGTTTATGGTTCATTCTGGATATAAAAATAATAAAGCCCTCTTAAAGTTTGTTATTGCCAATGATAGAATTTCCTTTTACACCAACACACACATATTAGGAATATCTCTAAATAAATTTTAGAAAAGGGGTATGATTTTGGGTGAGTTTATTTCTGTGTCTTAATTTCATCATCTAAAAATGAGAATGATGCCAATTGTTTCATATCATTGTTCTGATTTAAACACATTTATATGTATAGCTCTTAGAACAGTGTCCTAGTACACAGTAGGAGCTATAAGTGTTTGCTATTATTAAATACCTACCAAGTTTGCTGTAGATGCAGTTGTGCTATAAACACCTGAAGTTTCATAGTCTGGCTCTAGAGGATATAGCCAAAGTAAAGTTAAAAATCAGCATTATTTTATAGTTTGAAATTCCATAAACAATGATAAATGTCAGATTGTATCTCGATCTCACTGACCTGAAGGATAAAGATATTCTTCATGATATCCCCCTAGAACAAAAGGACAGAAGTATGTTTACACAGCTCTTTTTAGCTCAGCAGAGCCAAATGGCCAGCATTCACTGTTTCTCAAGTTTTATGGACATACGTTCAAAACTAAAATGTATACATCCTAGAAGGTGATTTGAGCTTTCATACTAGTCAACAGATATTGAAGCCAGAGATTAGCTGTAAACAGTACAAATTTCTCCTGTGAAAATTCCCTTAGCTCTTAGAGGTCAGGCAGAGGTGAAAACCCAGTTGTATCCAATTTTTCCAGTAAGGCAGCACAGTGCGGTGTTTAAGCACATAGGCTTTGGAGCAAGGACTGTCTAGATCTGAATCCTGATTAACCACATGACTTTAGGCAAGTTATTTAATCTTCGTGCCTCAATTTCCTCACTGTCAAATGAGGTAAGATTATCTAGCTCATAAGGGTTTTAAGGAGGGTTAACAGAAGTGAAAGAACTTAGCACAGTGCTTAAGATATGTAAGCACTTGCCGGGTGTGGTGGCTCACGCCTGTAATCCTAGCACTCTGGGAGGCCAAGGTGGGTGAATCTCTCAAGGTCAGGAGTTCGAAACCAGCCTTAGCAAGAGTGAGACCCCGTCTTTACTAAAAATATAATGAAATTAATTGGCCAACTAAAAATATATAGAAAAATATTAGCCAGGCATGGTGGCGCATGCCTGTAGTCCCAGCTACTCTGGGAGGCTGAGGCAGGATTACCTGAGCCCAGGAGTTTGAGGTTGCTGTGAGCTACGCTGACACCAAGGCACTCTAGCCTGGGCAACAGAGTGAGACTCTTTCTAAAAAAAAAAAAAAATATATATATATATATAAGCACTCAAAGATGACTATATAAAAGTAATCTGAATATAACCCCCTTGTTTCCTTAGGTGGATATTAAAGGAATATATCACACCTCATCTGTTTTTCAGCCTGTTTCATGGAAGTACTACATGTAAAACCAGTTCATCCTCAAATGATAGCTCAGTAGACTGAAGTACTTTTAAGATTTCTGTGCCATTGAAATGCAGAGAAAGTCAATCTTCAATTGGATAGTTTTCCACCAAATAAAACCCCACAGGTCTAAACTGGATTTGATTCTTAAACATACCACTTATCAACCACACATACATGCAACTCCTCCAGACAGCAGGATTTTAGGTGAGAACAAACATTTGGTTATTTCAAATATGCCACTACAGGTGAGTAGTACATCTGAAATTACAGGGCCGAAAGGATCATCTGAATAGAAGCAGAGAATGAGTGTCCTTAAGCACATGCATGTACAAAGTTATCACAGATCATTCTGGTGTTAGATTTTTCTTCTCATTAAATTTCTAGAAATATGTATTTTCTTCCACACAAATAACAAAAAGAATTTATTAATAAGTCAAGTTATCCAGAATGCCTCACACCTCCCTTCAGCCACCCAATCCTCCAGAATTGTTTCAGTAGGCATATAAAGTATCATTTAAGCATTATACAAGGTATCCATGTAACAAAAACATTTGTACCCCCTTAACAATTTGGAAAAAATATTAATCTAATTTAAAAAAACAGTAAAATGTCAATGACTATTGAGAGAGAGAGTGTGGTGTGTGTGTATGTATGTATATACAGACTTTACAGTCAGACAAATCCAAGTTCAAAATCCATCTCTGCTGGTCACAAAGAACCACATATGATTCCATTTATATGAAATGTCCAGAATAGACAAATACACAGAGAGAGAAGATAGATCGGTAGTTGCCAAGGGCTAGGGGCAGGAGTGTTGGGGAAAATGGGGAGTGACTGCTAATGGGCACAAGGTTTCTGCCTAGGGTGATTTAAAATGTTCTAATATTAATTGTGGTGATGGTTACGTAACTCATTGAATTGTACACTTTAAATCGGTGAATTGTATGGTATATAAATTATATCTCAAAGCTGTTACAAAACAATTATATCTCTGCCATTACCCTTTGAACCTCAATTTCCTCATATAAAATAGGGATACCACATTCCTCAGAGGGATACAGCAAGGACTATAATTACTTAGAATGGATAACACAAAGGATTCAATAAAAATGTTTATAGATCAAGTAGACATCTGTGGGTAAAGTTGTTATTTCATAGCAGTCGTATAAAATAATAGCTAGTCACATAAAAAGGCTAAAGCAGTTATATAAATGGTGAGGACAACTATGAATATTGCCTTAGTAATAAGGAGTACATGTTTTCCATACTGATACCTCACCAAATCAAAACTCACGAAAGACCTATGCAGATAGCTGAAAATAACTTATAATAATGTAGTGGCCTACTGAAATAGGAGTCTATTCTTCAGAGAAATATCAGGACATCTTCAAAAACCTAGCAAGCTTTGAGATGAGAACTTATAACTCTTTCAATACTGAGCTACTGGAACAGAATGAGACCCCAAAACTAAACCTTTGGTCTACACTTCATAGCCCTGATGTGCTAATGCCACAGAATCATCTTTTTAAAAATATTTAACTGTAGTTTACTTACCATTGTCACTCTGGCCATTGTCCTCCTCTGAATTCAAGGTTTGTTTGCCTGAGCTATGTCCCTGCCATGGAACACAGTATCCCGAAGCAGCAGGAAGCATTGTAGGGGGACCTCCATGATTCTGTACCAAAGAGACATACACACATGCAGTTATCCCTAGACAGTCAGAAAAACAAAAAAAGCTAGAGGAATGTTTTGAAAGTCATTTAAAAAAAAATAGCCTAACAATGTGAACTCTGTGGTATGAGAACATCATAATTAAATGCTTTAAATGTACTTTAGAATAAAATGTGAATAATCAAGAAAGTATAAAATATTAGCCCATAATATATAGGCAAGATTTGTCTCCCTCTAACCCTTTTTCTAAGAACATCTGGAAAAATTCTCCAATTTTCTAGAAAGAGATTTAGTTGTTCATGCAAAAATCTAAAGTTTATCCACATTGCCTTTACTAGAGAAGAGAGAAAGGAGAAAAGGGAGGGGAAGGGAGGGGAGGGGAGAAAAGAAGTAAATAGCTTTTTTGAGTAAAGTTTTGATCCACTCACAGGCAAAGTTGGATAAGCAGTCTCATCCCCTTCTTCAACTTCATAAAAAGTAATAGTTTCTTCCAAACCCCCTGGCATCTGTCCATTCTCTGGGGCAAAGCCATACTGACACTCCTTATTCATACAATGCATCTGGCGGTGACTACGTCTAAAGGACCTTAAGTAGTTTAGAGAATAAAAAGAGAAAAAAATGATAAAATGTAGTAACTTGTTTCTAATTTCTAAATAATGTAGTTCAAGCATCTCAAAGTTGACATTTTTCAAAAACCAGTACTCAGCAATGAAACCACACTTATCCATTTTCTCTGACTTTTAACGTAACACTTACCGAGATCTATAGGAGAAATTATCATAGCTCTGGCAGCATCTTTTACCTGGGCCAGGGTAAAAACCAACTTTAGGGCCGGCCATGTTTTGCCTGTTTAGAAAATGAGATGAATCCCTAACAATAAAGGGAAAGAAAAACAGAACTCTTTACTAACGCTTGAGTGGCCAGCCTCTGTGGTCAAACAGAATAATATACCTTTGGAAAAACATCCCACTAGAAAGAGCTTTGATCTTCCCAATACTAGCATTAGGCCTATCCATTATTAATGGACACAGTGCCATATATTACATGGACATTCATCTTGATGGCATTCTGTCTTCTAGCATCTCTTCAACTGCTTCATATTTTCCTAGACCATGAGAACACAATTCTGCCAATGAATTCATTTCACAAGAATGTAAGTATACATCAGTTCCCTCCTCTATATTCCCTTTAGGCATAAGTTATAAAAGAAATCTAAAGTATTACAATGTTTCTTGATTCTATTGTAATTCTGGTCAGGAATTATTTACAAGAACTAAACAGAGACACATTATCTTGAAAGTCAGTTATGTCTCACCTGGGCATCCTACATCCCCGACCCTGTCTCTGAGATGAACGCTGAGGATGAAAATGTTCACTAGAAATAACATTGCCAGTTGTCTGTGAGTAGTGCATTGGAGGATCATGCCCATAATGCACACTGTGCTGAAGCCTGGGGGGGAGAAGGGGGTCTCCTCTGTTGTAAGCCATACTCATATAAACTTCTTTCCCTCGAACTTTCTTGAACATCTTCTTTCGCTGCTTCACATCCATCTCTGACATAACTTTCAGACAAAGAAGTAGCAAATAAGCTTCATAACCAAAGCAAAAGGTTCAGTGATCACCCCAACCCCAACCCTACACTGCCTTAAACTCTCAGATGCTTTTCTTAGGAACAAACCAAATAAATATATGATGGGAATTTTTGTATTTTTCAAGGATGTACTAGATCGTTCATTTGGAAGGTCAAAACCAGCAGGTAATTTCTGTATCAATGAGTACCTCAGCACTATCTTTAGTAGAGGCAATTTAGTATAGGCCATCAAAACATTGAGTCATCCAGTCACCTACATTACGATTCTCTAAGAAATTATACCTGTTAATATCTCTGGCTACTTCTATGAGGTATTTTTCTAGTTCTTTAAGAAATATTTCGGCCGGGTGTGGTGGCTCACACCTGTAATCCTAGCACTCTGGGAGGCCGAGGCAGGTGGATCATTTGAGCTCAGGAGTTCAAGACCACCCTGAGCTAGAGTGAGACCCCGTCTTTAATAAAAATAGAAATTAGCTGGACAACTAAAAAATATATGTAGAAAAAATTAGTTGGGCATGGTGAATTGCATTCCTGTAGTCCCAGCTACTCTGGAGGCTGAGGCAGGAGGATCGCTTGAGCCCAGGAGTTTGAGGATGCTGTGAGCTAGGCTGACGCCACGGCACTCTAGCCCGGGCAACAGAGTGAGACTCTGTCTCAAAAACAAAAAAAAAAGGAAGAAATATTTTCCCCTCAAATATTAGAGTCTAAAATCTACACCTTAAGTTTTTAAAAATTATTTTATTTTTAATTTGATCGGTATTAATTATTATACATATTTATGGGGTACATGTGATATTTTGACAAAAGCATACAATGTATAATAATCAAACCAGGGTAATTGAGACATCACCTCAAACAGTTACCATTTGTGTCAGGAACATTCCAAATCCACTGTTATTTTGAAATATACAATTATTAACTATAGTTGCCCTATTGTGCTATCAAACACTAGATCTTACTCCTTCTAACTATATTTTTGTACCCATTAACCAACCCCTCTCTATTTCCTGCTTCTTATTACCCTTCTGAGCCTCTGGTAACCACCTTTCTACACTCTCCATGAGATCAATTTTTTTTAGTTCCCACATATGAGTGCTTATGTCCCCTAGAACAGTGGCTCTCAACCAGGACAATTTTGCCCTTTCCTCCCTCAAGGTACATTTGGCAATGTCTGAAAACATTTTTGATTGTCACAACTAGGCAGAGGGTGCTACTGGCATCTAGTGGATAGAAGCCAGCGATGTTGCTAAGCATCCAACAACGCACAAGAAGTTCTCGCACACACAGACAATGAAGTATTATCCATCCAGTTATCAGTCGTGCTAAAGTTGAGTAACCGTACCCTAGAGCAAGATATATGATATACCTTTAAAAAAAGGTACAATGTAGGTAAATAAAAGGGGCTATAAGAAAGAAAAAAATAAAAGAATAATAAAAAACTTTAGCATACAAACCTAGTTCTGGGACATACACCCCAGGCATTTTCTGGTAACCTCTTCCTTTCCGACTAGGCACAGCATTCCAGGCAGGAACAGGTGTCACTTGGGTAACTGGCTTTAAGTTAGCCAGTGGAACAACATGCCTTAAAAATTAAAGATATCACAATGAAGTCATTGCAACACAGACTTAACTCTCCTTTGACACACATATCCCACCTCTTCTACTTCATTTTCAAGTGTATTCTATTTAAACCTGCTAACACTAGCTTTCCTATTTAGGTTTTTTTAAATTAGAAAACCCAAGAGTAGGCTGGGCACAGTGGCTCACGCCTGTAATCCTAGCACTCTGGGAGGCTGAGGTGGGAGGATTGTTTGAGTTCAGGAGTTTGAAACGAGCCTGAGCAAGAGTGAGACCCCACCTCTACTAAAAATAGAAAGAAATTAGCTGGACAACTAAAAATATATAGAAAAAATTAGTCAGGCATAGTGGCACATGCCTGTAGTCCCAGCCACTCAGGAGGGTGAGGCAGAAATATTGCTTGAGCCCAGGAGTTTGAGGTTGCTGTGAGCGAGGCTGATGCCACGGCACTCTAGCCCAGGCGACAGAGTGAGACTCTGTCTCAAAAAAAACCAACAAACAAAAAACCTAAGAGTGGTTTGCACAATTTGATAGCTGTTTGTAGTACCTATCACATTCCAGAAAAAAGTCTGTGGTAGACTATATTAGTTCATAAATATTTGCTGCCTTTCCTTAGAGGAGGATTGTTATTTCCCCACCCCTTAACATCAGGTTTGGCTATGTAAACCATTTTGGCCAATAAAATGTGAGATGTTTTAAGATCCAGCAAGTGGTTTGTCATGTTCTCCTTTTTCCCCCTGCCTGTGATCATGGAGTATGTGTTAAAATAGAGTCTCTGTTGGCCTGGGTCCCCTATGCTGACCCGCTATGGGCATACTAAATGAGGGAGAAAGGAATTTTACTGCTTTAAGTTGCTGAGATTTTTTTTTTGGTTTTTAGGGCAGCATAGCCTCATTTAATGGTTCTCAAAGTGGACCAACAGCATTAGCATCACCTGGAAGCTTGTTAGAAATTCAAATTCTTGGGCTCCACCCCAGACTTACTGAATCAGAAACTTTGGAGATTTGGCTCATTAATTTGTGTTTTCACAAGCCCTCCAGGTAATTCTGATGCATGGTAAAGTTTGAAAAGGACTAGACTAACTTGATATTGGCAGGGGCTCATTTAGCAACCAATTACTAGGAATAGTTTTGTATTAGAATTCTGTTGTTCTTAAATTTAACATTTCTAATAAGTTGGCTAGTGCCTAGGATTTGGAAATTAATGAAGTTATTAAAAGGATTTGTTCTGTAAAATTTTCATTCAGTCAAAAGGCCACACTCAAGGATCCAGAAGGCCACCTATGGCCCCAACCACAGTTTCTCCACCCCTAACAGATATAACCCTGGTTCTGTTACTAGCATCCTAGTAATTATCAATTTAATATTGCAAAAAGGCGCCAGGAGCCAAAGACCTTAGTGATTTATCAAATTATTATATTCTTACTTTTCTGCCAATTCTTCAACGAAAACTCTTACTGAATTGTTCTCATTTCCAACTTCCTGAATGTGAGCATTATAGTATCTTCCCCCTGATTCCAAGCAAACCTGAAAGACAAAACATCAAGTCTCAAGTCTATTGACAGATATGACTTCTGCCAAACAAAATACCACTTTTCCTCAAATGGAGTTCAGCGTCTACTTTTTTAAGTAATTGATATCAACGCTGGAAGTCTTGGTCAATGGAGGCAGCATATACTGAAAGAGCCTTATTTTTAACACAGAAGTTTATAATTAAAATTTAACACAAGTAAAAAACATTTTTCTAGCACTTTGTAAACAAGTCTTACTCAACTCATATTAATGACCAAAAGCACAATCTTAGAGATTACTGACTCTTTAAAGAAGGAACTAACCTGACACTTGTCTCCCAAATAGTACTGTCTCCCAGCATACTCCATGAAATCAGATTTTTGAAGTTCTAGTAAAAGAAAATGAACATTCAAGCTCAACTGAACTGGTTCCTTTTCTATTTTATAATACTTAATTTTCTAATTTACCTTGACCATAGTGCCTTTGACAATACTACCACTATAAGTGAAAATCTGGGGGAAGTCCCAAAGGGCCACTCTATCACTCTTGATGGCTTATTTCTGTAGTCAATTTAAAGAGACCTGCCAGAGTAATTTTGAGCTTTAAAAAACAAATAGGTGGAAATTGGGAGTTTGTAATCTTAGAGTTGGTCAAAACACTAATAAGGCACAATTTGAAAGTAACAGTATGTAGCTTCTTCAAAGCAGCTTATTAGTTTTTAATAACTTACTGTGTTACATGAGGTCTTAACCTCCTTCTAGATTGTAAACTATATCTAGGTTAACCAAAGTTCAAGGAGTTGAAATGTGAAATATTAAAGGCTTATCTTGAAGGCAGAATTTTAAGACCTCATCTGGTCACCTTAGTTACTAATATCTTACAAGGAGAAGTACATAATCACCTATTTCAAGGGTTGGTAAACTTTTTTCTGTAAAGAGTCAAAGAGTAAAATACTTTAGGTTTCATGGGCCATACAGACTCTGCCAAAACTACTCAAACTCTGTTGTAAAACTTTATTTATGAACACTGAAATTCGAATCTTATATAATTTTCATGTGTCACAATATGTTGTTCTTTTAATTTTTTTGTCATTAAAAAATGTACAGACCATTCTTTAGCTCACAGACCACCAAAAACAGGTGGTGGGTCAAAATTGGTCCACAGGCCTGACCTATTCATTTCTCAATGAGCATGATTCATTTTTCAATGAGCATGGTCTTAACGGCTTAAATATAAGATGAGCTTATTTCCAGTCCCTAAAAGTTTTTCGTACTCTTAAGGTTATCACCACACTGTCTTTCCAAAGGTGAAGTCCCAGATAAACATCAGACTCTAAAAGATCCCTCCACATTTCTAAACCTATTTGTTTCTTCCTTTGGATTTAAATCATCTATGGAGCAAAATAAAAAGTACCAGGCTGTTTTTCACAACAGGACGTTGAAAATGTCTCTTATAAGAAACAATTTGCAAAATTATTCTCCTGGATCTGTCAGGATTCAAAGGTATCCTGTTGATATTCCATTACCTTTTCTGCTGTCCAACCAAACATCAAATTCTACATTACGATAGATTTCTGGATCCAGGGCTTTGAGCACCTTATAGGGGAAGAGCATCTTTGATGGATTTTCTGGAGACTAAAACAAAAATAATCATGCTACAAACTCACCATCCTTAGCTTAAGTCTTCCTTCTATGAGGAAGAATTAAGGTTCTTTTCTTCCTTCCTTTTTTTAAACTATATACATATGCCTCCTTTTCCTTCTTTATTAAAACAAGAAAATAAACACCACAATAAATTTTACCATGTATTTTAAAAACCAGGAGACTGGAGAAGTAAAATGCAAATACTCTAAAAGGTTTTAGATGGCAGAAAGGAAATATATCTAGAACAGCCAACAACTCAGGACACACCTCATATAAACCAATTTAACACAGACCAGAATTAAAAATTCAGAACTATTCAACAAGTATCATCTTCATATGCACATGGAGGTGCAAGTGTTTCTGCAACCTAAAATCACATAGAAAAGTTTACTTCATTTAGGCCAAATTCTGTTAAAATTTCAAAAGGAACTATCATTTTTCTTCTGCTTTCGTAGAATGTCACCATATTTAATACTGTTCCAAAATTACCAGCACTGCAGGTGTATACAGATTGTTGTAATAGTATTTGCCCTATTTAGCTAGCCTCAACACGAAGGCCTTCTTGATTTTAGGCCTATACCGACGGTATTATTTCTCCTATTTTTCCAACTTTAATAGACCAGAATTATCACCCAGTTTCTTTGACTAGAATAAGGATAGGCATTATATTCTTTAATGAAAAAAAGCCACCTTAGTGTCAGAAGATTAAAAATTAAATATTAGGTTTGCAATATTACTTTAAAAACAACGGCTTCTGAAATTTCTCAAGTGTTCAGAGTTTGTATTGAGAAATCTAAAATTCCATAAGAGTAAGAATTCAGAGAAAATTAAGCACACATTTTACATTTTCAAATAGGTTAAGACTTCCACAAAGGAAAACATGACCAACTCTTCCCCCACCCCATATAACCAGAATGGACCACCTGACCTTAACTAGGTTAAGTTATGATGCTGTAAGCCAAGAGTATGAAAATTATTTGCCTTAGAAAATATCAAACCTTTGCCTCTTCTGTTCCTTGACTGTAGCCCTTTGGTATATTTTCAGCATTGCAGCAGGCACCCCACTCTTCCATCCTAATTGAAAAAAGTTAAAGAATTTTATATAAATGCACAGTTACTTAAGTCTAATGACCATACCACCACCTAGTGGTAAAGCAGCTAAGTTCTCAAAATGAGGCATATATTTTCATCCCAGTATTTGCATTTATCTTCCTTTTTATAAGTACTGCAATACACTTAGCAGATCACCTCCTACATTTCATACCTTCTATGAGCACACGCTCTTAAGATGGTCCCATGATCCCTGCCTCACCCATCTTGCTTGTCTCTTGCCCCTTGCTGCCTGTAAGGAAGCAAACAGCCACGTCCACCAACCCAATGTAGCAAGGAGCTGAGAGTTACCTCTGGCTAGCTGCCAGCAAAAAACTGAAGCTCTCAGCTCTATAGCTGGAAGGAACTGAATATTGCCAAGAGTTATGAGTGAGGAAATGGATCTTTCCCCAGTCAGGGCTCCAGATAAGAACTCAGTCCTGGCCAGTACCTTCCATACAGTCTTGTGAGGCTCGCAGCAAAAGATCCAGCTAAGCCATGCCCAGGCTCCTAACCTATATAAATTGTGAGATAAGTGTGTTGTTTTAAGCTGCCAAGTTTGTGGTAATATTGTTAAATAGCAGTAGATAACTAATACACCCTTGCCTTCCTATTACTATAGTTTCCATAAGCCTAAAGTCCTTAAGACAAGTAATCAGTAAAGAACAATACTTTTACCCCAATACATGGTTGCCACCCCTGAAGTTCTAAATAAACTTTAAAAAACCCTCTTCTACAAAAAAGTTCGAAGCATTAAACATCCAAGAAATAGAACTGCAAAACAAAAACACAAGGTGACACCTGAATGGCATCACACCTATATGAATTTCCAGATAGAACTAGGAATCAGGAAGAAATATAAGACAACATCCTCTTTATTGTTTTCAACACAAAGTTTTCAACTAGATCTGTTCAATAATAGCTGTTTCCTCAGAGGCACACAATCTACATAGTGCACATCAAGGCAGACACTTAAAAGCTCCTAAAACTCTGCTTAGCCTGAAAGATTTTCTACTAGCTAGATGTGTGTGTCAAGTAACCACTCAACCTCATTTATTAGTTATAGGTTTTGTAAATGATGGTGCTGCTTTAGAATCAGTAAAACATGGTCCGTGGCCTACCTACACCAGAATACTTGGGTGTACTTGTTTAAGAGAGATTCCTGGCCCCATCCTTACCTCAAATTTTGTGAAGGTAGACCCAGGAATCTGTCTTTCTAACCAGCACTGTGAGTAATTTGTATATAACTGAAGTTTGAGAAACACAGCATGAGATAGTTGTTTTTAAAATTTTTTAAATAAAGATGGGGTCTTGCTATGCTGCCCAGGCTGGTCTTGAACTCTCGGGTCTCCAGCTATCCTCCTACCTCAACCTCCAAAAGTGCTAGAATTAGAGGTATGTGAGCATTAGGTAGCTCTAAAGTCTCTTCCAGCAATAAAAAACACACTGTGCCTTGAACAAAATGCCCAAAATCTGAGTATCTCACAGTATATCTTTCTGGTAAAACTCTCTCCCATTAAAAAATATTATATATATAACCCTAACAAATGTGCATGTGTAAATATGTAATCTAAATCATTATCTTGCCAGGCCCCTTCTATTTCAAATTGCGTACAGAAACATGCAACATAATTATCATGTAATTGACACCCCCTTTTCCTTTATTACCTATCCTGAGTTGAATCCTTGTAATCAGTATGGGCATCCTCACTTCCAGTCAGAGCATTATTTCTATTCTTCTTAGAACCACTTCGAAACAATTCAACTGCAGTTTTCAACACTTCTTCATCCACAACAAACACATCTTTATAGAGAATTTCATATAACACGGCTGAAGGAAAAAACAGACAAAATTCTGATTGTCAAAATAAGATTTTTTATAACAATGTGAAAATAGCTGTAACCTAACATACATATTCAGTGGGACCAAGGTTTTAAAAGGCCTGTTTATGATAGGTCCCCCAAATTAAAGATAGGCAACATACTACTTTCCATAGAGGCTGTACTAGCTTGCAGTCCCACCAGCAATGTATAAGTGTTCCTTTCTCTCCACATCCAAATATCTATTGTTTTGGGACTTTTTGATAAAAGCCATTCTCACTGTAGTTAGGTGATATCTCACTGTGGTTTTGATTTGCATTTCCCTGGATGAGAGACACTGAGCATTTTTTCATATGCTTATTGACCATTAGCCTATCTTCTTTTGAAAAGCTTCTGTTCATGTCTTTTGCCCACTTTTTAATAGGGTTGTTTGATGTTTTCTTGCTGATTTGCTTTAGTTCTTTGTAGATTCTGGTTATTAGCCCTTTATTGGATGTACAGCATGCAAATATTTTCTCCCATTCTGTAGGATGTCTATTATCTCTATTGATTATTTCCTTGCTTGTACAAAAGCTTTTTAATTTAATCAGGTCCCATTAACAGATGCCATCATGGATATGGAGAGAAAGGAACAGTTACACACTGTTTGTGGGACTGCAAACTAGTACAACCTCTACAGAAAGTAGCATGGAGATATCTCAAAAAACTAAAAGTAGACCTACGATTTGATCCAGCAATCCCACCACTGGGTATTTACCGAAAAGAAAAAAAGACATTCTATAAAAAAGACATCTGCACTCAAATGTTTATAGCAGTACAGTTCACTATCACAAAGATGTGGTAACAACTTAAGTGCCCATCAATACGAGTGGATCAATAAAATGTGGTATATGTATACCATAGAACACTACTCAGCCATAAAAAATGGTGAACTAATACCTTTTTTAACAACCTTGATGGAACTGGAGATCATCCTTTCAAGTGAAGTATCACAAGAATGGAAGAACAGAAACCACATGTATTTACTACTAAACTGAAACTTAGAGATCAACACTCATGTGTACATATGGTAGCAAAATTCAATGGAAATCAAGCAGATAGGAAAGCGGAGGAGGGGATGGGTAGAAATTAACACCTAACAGGTACAATGCACACTATATGGGTGATGGACACACTTATAACTGACTCACATTGTACAAAAGCAAGTCATATATGCAAAACATTTATACTCCCGTAATATTCTGTAATAAAAAAGACAAGCAATATATCTGAAATTACACCTGAAAATTTATAAAGCCTTCAACATACCCTGACAAACAGCTGCACTGGACTGAAACTGTTTTGAGTACACAGAATCATAATGACCATTACTTGAATAGCAGAGTAGAATCTAAAAAAAAAAAAAAAAACACACAGAACAATTAAGTGAATATAACATGTCTTACAACTATGAAATTATGTTGACAACGTGAAATTAAGTTAGTAGTCAGTAATTGATAAATGTATTTTTTAAAAATTATTTTTTAAATCTAAATATAAGGAAATGCAAGCTGTTCCTCATAAAGAGATTTTCTTAGCAGTGACTTTTAAATGTCAATATTAAAATCACTACTAAGGTTACACTGTTTGCCTCAATCACATTCCTTTAACATATGAAACAAGCCCTGATTTACAAATTTGCAAAAAATAGGAACTTTTTACAAATCAAGTTATTGAACAGAAAGCCTAACAGATGTCAAGAGACTCAGCTTAACTTTTAAGAATAACTGAATAAATTAGGTCAAATACCCAAGTATTCCAAACTAGGACCAAAAAAGGAGAGGGACTTCATTCAATTTATTCAAAAAGTTACGAATTGTACAGAATAGCAATACATTATATTGCAGCAATACTGCTAGAGAGACTTCCTTAATGAATTAAGGCACTGAGATGTCTACAAAAATGAGGGGATAACTTCTCAACAGATTCCTTCCATCTCTAGTTTGGTTTTCCCCCCACAAAATTCAAAAGTCATGTTTGCTAACCAAATTTTTTCAGCAAAAACACTCCATGAGATGAAATTTGTTTACCTAACTGCTCCAAAATCTCTCTGATTTTTGGTTCAAAACATCTGTCTTAGCCAGGCACAGTGGAACACACCTGTAGTCACAGGTACTTGGGAGGCTGAAGCAGGAAGATCACTTGAGCCCAGAGGTTTGAGGCTGTAGTGTGCTACGATCACACCCATGAACAGCCACTGCACTCCAGCCTGGGCACCATAGCAAGACCTCATCTCTTAAAAAAAAATCTGTATTGTATAAGGGATATAATTCCTACTGATTAAGGCTGTTTCATTTTGAAGCTATCTTCGGCATCAGCAACCTGAAGACAATTCTGTGATTTATGGAAGGATTTGCCAAGCATCCTTGGCAGAAAAAATTAGTATCCTAAGAACTCGTTTTGTCTACCTCCCTACACTACTCTAGGCTAACTTCTCCTAATAATCAAGTTCTCTGATCCCAGGTCTATTATTCGATCCTAGCCTTTTTTGAAATCACAATTTCATTTAAGTAATAATCCATTTCAAAGTATTGAGATCAAGTCAAGCTAAAGCAACTTACAGTAAAGTTTAAGTTACATAAGTTTCTCCCACCACAAGGGGTATTTGCATTTAAGAACAGTTTATTAACTCATACGAACAGTGAGCAAAGAAGCCCTTTGTACTTTGGGCTACAAGAATTGATAACTCCAACTAAGAACTATTAATAACCAGAGGCCATTGTTAAGGAGTAAAAGAACCCTCCTAACCAAAACTGATGAATAAGCAAGCAATTCTTGCAGGGAAAAAAGGCAGGAGACTCTACAATTTCTCTAATCAAGTGGCAAAAAGTTCCATTTTGATTGGAAGAGGCAAAATAAGGCATGATGGCTTTTACATTCCTGGTGGGATCTCAACATAAAATAGTAATTCTCTCATTCACACTCGTAGGTAATGTGTTTGCGAGCGGGCAAGTGGGATGTAATGACAGCAAACTAGTGAAAAAAAGTGGTAGATCTGTATTACTGATAAGGATAGATATCTAAAAAAAAGAACAAGCAACAGAATGCAGAGTCCATCTACATAAAAAAAACCCCACAAATGCAAAGACAATGATACAGAAGGATACTCACCAATACTTAATAGTTGTTTACCTTCAAGCACATGCAATTGAAGAACATGAATGGAGACTTTACTTTTTACTCTATGTTTTCAAATCTAAGTTTTGGTTTTAATACAAGTATGTAATTCTTTCTAGATAGAGTAAGTGAGCCAAGTGAAGATGGCTAGCTTTCAGTAGCATTCACTTTAACACTGAATACATTTAGGAAATTGAAGATAACGTAGATAATATGTAGAATACAAAATTAAGTCAATGTAGAAGGTAAAAGGTACCAAGGTGAACATCAGGCATTTATTTGAAAGTTTCCGCTAAAATGTATTCTAGAAGCCTCATTGATAATGTTCACTACCTTTAATAGTCATTTTTGAAAACCCAAACAATTCAAATGTAAATCTTAGGAACCTGAACTGAGATAAAGCAACAAAGTTTTAGGCAAATCAAAACACCACACAACAAAAGCACCTAGCTTTTCTGTACTAAATTTCCATGTGGACAAACACACTCACTTTATAAATTCCCAAGTCAGACCTATATATGCACTATTCTGGGCATGCAAATACCTAGTTGATGGTTAAGTATTAGTTCTGTCTACCTGTATGAATGAGACTTAAACATATTTGCTGGTTGTACACACTCAAAAAGTCTGACATTTTTGTATTCTTATGATTCTCGATGGGTAATGTTTCCCCTTGATAAGCTCAATATCTCTGTAAGATGTATAAGACTCATTTAAAAATGGAACTGTATAACTGTAGAACTCAGTGGCGTGTATATGAATGTTCACTATACGATTCTTTCAACTTTTCTCTGTATGAAAATTTTCAGAACAAAATGTTGGGGGGAAATAAAACTTAACTAAAGGTAAAGATCTTAATGTCCAAATCTCATTTCAGGCAATGCTGTGTACAAATGCTAAAATACAAAAGCTAACACTCCTCTTCCTCAAACAATTCTGATTACGTCACACCTTCACCTAAAAACTTTCAATTGGTGTTGAAGGTCAAGTGTAGTGATGTCTGAAATTTACTTTGAAATGCATCAAAAAAGATGGATTGATGAATGGATACAGAAATGGATATGTGAAAATACTAAAATGTTAACAGCAAACTCTAGGTGTTGGGTAGCTATATGGATGCTCACTATAAAATTCTTTTAACTTTTCTATATGTTTCAACATCTTCATAACAAAATGTTAGGAAAAAAGTTTCAACTGATTATTCTGTACAACGAAAAGACAAATTCTTTGGCATGGCCTACTCCACCTCTGATTAGGTCATTCTAACCTATCTTTTCAGCATCACCTTCCCCACATCCCCACTTAAGTCTCAAAGGGTCTCTTGCTTTCATGCCTTTGCATATAGTGTTTCCTCTGAATTAATTGCTTTTATACTTGATGGACTCACAGTATAAAGCTTTCTAAACCTCTTCAAGCAGAAAGGGCTTTTTCTTTTATACTCTTTGTACATAGTTTAACTGTAAAATTTATCACTTTGCTATAATTAACTATTTGCATGTCTGTCTTCATAGCTTCTTAAAACTTTGGAGAGCAAAAATTTTGTAGTATTCATCTTGGTATCCTCAAAGCCCAGAAAAGTGCTTGTTATACTAATAAGGGCTTAATGTTTGCTGAATAAATTAGATTGCGGCCATTTGGAAAAATAATTAAGGTGCCTTAATTTATATTTATCTTCTCTAAGTTATTTCCTACTCAATCTTCTCTATTCCCAATGCCACTTCTAGCTCAGGTCTTCTTCCTGGATTACTGTAATGAGCATCCTAACAGTTCTCCCAGTGTATAGTCTTGTCATGACATCATTAAAACGTTGCCTGAATTGTGCTCCATGATGTGAAATAAGACTTATAAAATTTAAATACTGTGTGGCCTAAATGCACTAATGAAATAATCAGGATAAAAAGCTTTTCTTAAATTTTTTGGAAGAAAAGCTACATGCCTAAAAACAATTTATCTGCTAAGTATTCTCAACCATCAATCTCCTACATTTTCCATGTACTTTATGAGGTAGCAGAACATTGCCCTGCCATCAAGAAACTTTCAGACTAATGAGAGAAATAGACATGTAAACAAATACAATGTAACAAATACTATAATTACTTGGGAGCTGCTAGGGGCACATAATGGGAGGAAATAACTTCAGAATAGCTGGGAAAGTTTCAGAGGAATTGACATTTCAGGTACAAAGGAAACAGTATGATAGGAAAGCCAGACTAACACAGGAAGCATAGTATTCTAAGGATGGAAGACAATGAAGCCAGTTTGGTACCCTACAAGACACTGAATGATTAGCTTCAAAGTTTGAATCTTATCCTCTAGTCACTGAGGGCCCAATTAGAGTTTTAGGTGTTTTTTTTTCAATTACAGGAGTGACAAGATCGGATGTGTTTAGAGAGGTAGCTAACACTGAGGATGACCAGAGAAGAAAAGACAGAACGCCTTGTCATGTACACTGTGCTTACTTTTTCTTTAATTAGGCTAAAAAATTATTTCTTAATGTCCTCAGAGGCCAGCAGCATCATTCAACTTCTTTTACTTAAGTCAACATTGACTTATCTTCTTACCTTGTCTTCATAGCCATTATCTGTGACATAAGTTGGCGGTTTTCCAGGATAGCGATAAAGAATGAAATCCCGACTACATGGGTAGAAAACAAAGGTGGGTGGGAAGAAATAATTTGGTATATGTAAGAGATAGTTTTCAGAACAAGTATTTGTGCTTTTAAACTGTCTACCTTATTAATATAAAATAATACAAACATTTGGCTTTAAAATAATCCAAAGAGGCTAAATGATGTTAACTCAAGGTAGATAGCTAACCAGCCCTAAAGTCCTATGGATTGTTTAAAATGTGCCTCAATTTGGGAGTAAAGGGGGTAAAGGTAACAATTTACCAATTGTATGTGTGTTTGTGATCTTTGGGGGCTCTAAAGGCCAGATAATAAGCATTTCTGTTTTTGCAAGCCACATAGTCTATTCAACTTTGCTTTTATAGCATGAAAGCAGCCATAGATAATGCATACATGAATGAGCATGACTGTGTTCCAATAAAGCTTTATTTATAGACACTGAAATTTGAATTTTATATAATTTTCACACGCCATGAAACCTTCTTTTGACTTTTTAACCATTTAAAATACTATAAAAAAATCATTCTTAGCTTGAAGGCCACACAAAGATAGGAAACAGGCCAATATAAAAGCCAACTCCTAATATAAAAGTAACAACTGATTAGCCACCTGCCCAATGCCTCTTCTACACTTCCTGCTGGATTTAATAAGAAATGAGCAGATGGTAAAATACTGACTTCAACAAGTCCCCATAACAAGAGGGTTCTGATTCTACCAAGGTATATACCATCTCACCATCCTAAGAATTATGAGGGAGTCTTATACAGATTAGACTCCTCAAATGAACAAAATTTCTACTGGCCTCTAACCTATGCATTTTTTAAATCCCTACAACTTTCATGAATTCCACTTTTACAGTTTTAAAGAATGTCCGAAACAGCAGAGAAGTACTTCTCAAATATTCCCCCTATTATGGCCTCCCAATAAGTCTCTTTAGACTTTTCTTAATTTCTCTATGAAATTTCAATACCACAGATGTACTGTGTATCTGTTTATGTACTGTGACCATTTGAAGGACCATAAACCACTGGAATATCTGAGATTTCTTTGTCCCTCCCCAAACCAATTTCTACTATATTGGGAGCAACCACCCCACTAAGAATGCATGCAAAAGAGGCAAAAATTAAATACCCAAGAATTCCAAGATAAATACTCTGACCTCTGACAAGAATATCAGCAGTTCCTAAAGTCTTTTAATTGTCCAAACAGACACAAATGCTAAAAGGAGAGCATCTGTAATAGGTTCCCAACCCCAAAACTACACCAAACTCATTTTGCTTAGACCTCTTTATTCTACATATTAATACATCAAATCTCAAATTTTCCCAATCCTAAAGGGACTTTATAGAAACCTTATACACACAGGCATGCACACTCTCTCTCAAAGAAAAGGGGATACAACTTACTTATAAATTAGAGAAAGAGCTCTTATTTCCAGTTGGCCAGCACTTTCCTAAACATAAATAATGCACAGAGTTTTTAAAAACGTTCTGTAGCTAGGAGGTAGAAGTCAAGTTCAACAATTTTTTTAAAGTACTTAGCATTGTTTTAAATGAAGACTTTGTAGAACACGCCATAACTTGTTTTGATGCTTGGCATATTGCAATAGTTACTCCTAAACATAAACTTATCCTGAAAAAAATGGACCTAAAGCCCTTCTTAACCATTAAGTAATAAGGATAGCTAATAAGAAAGATTTAAAAAGCACAAAAATGGAACTAGTGTAAGAATAAAAAGGTAGTAGGGTATTTAGTTAACATGTCTTAAGTCTAGAACTATGCAATTTTATCACATAAAATTATTTCTAAATAAAGTATGTGTTTACAGATTTTACTTCCACATAAAAGGAGGATAACTACAGGGGAATTATTGGATAAAACAAAATAGTGATTTCTTTACTAACATTCATTGCCACCCTCCTCCCCCATTAAAGTGAAAAGGCTTAGGTTTGTCCTGTTTCCATGCACTGCGTACTCTTTTGCTAGTCTATGGATGACGGATTAACACAATTTTCAATATTCAACACAAAATAATAGGTCAATTGCCAGCCTCTAAACTTTTGTAAGATCTATTTGATTCAACACAGCTGGCTACCAAAGAAAATATTTTTAGTCTAACTAAAGTGATACAGCCAAATGAATATCTAGGTTACTATTCCAAATAACTCTGAAAAGATTAAACCCCATATTTGATCTTACCTTGGGATCTCCCAACCGTTCCAGGTATTTCTCAAAAGATCCCTCCACATACTTCAAAAATAAAACAAACTTGACTTAACCAAATACATAGCATTACTGCAATCTGGTTATATTCTGCAACATTATCCTCCAATGGGTTTTTTGTTCAGCTCAACAATTACGATATTAAGTTACTACCTTGCATAGCACCTCAAGAAGATTTGCACATACATAAAAGTTATGAGTGGAGAAAAGCTAGAGTATAAACCTTAGAAATTGGTCCTGGCTTATCCACAAACCAGTGCATTTCCTGAAGTGATATGCCTTCGAATTTCTTTTGAAATGCCAACTTGGTAATTTTTATAAACAAGCAGCCCAGTAATTATAAGAATTTCAAATTTGACAGGAGACATGCATTTACAAAGTTAAATTTAGGAACTTTAAAGAGAATTTCATTAGTTTAAAAAGAGCCCAGGGCACGGGAACTTTTGAGGGTGATGGAAATGTTCTATATCTTAATTGTGATAGCATTTGTGTAATTGTATATCATTGCCAAAACTAAAAATGCTAAACTTAAAATGGTGGATGGATTTTACTGTATGTAAAATATACCTCAATAAAAATGACATTAAACTCATACTAGATTTCTAGTTCCATGCATATATATCACTAGATGTTAAAAAAATCAATTTTTAAATTTTTCCTTAATTTTTACAAGTTTTGAGGTATAACTGACATAAACTGCACAATTTAAATAGTACAAGTTTTGACTTACGTATACACCCATGAAATCATCACCACTGTTGAGATAGTACATATCTCCATCACCCCGATAAGCTTCCTTGTGCCCCTCTATAACTGATACACACAACCACTGATCTGCTTTCCGTCATTATAGATTGGTTTGTATTTTTTCTAGAGTTTTATATAAAGGAAACCATACAGTGTAAACTTTGCGGGGGGTGGGGGAGACGTCTGGCTTCTATCACTCAGTATAATTATTTTGAGATTGATCCACATGGTTTTAAAATTTTACTCACATCTCTGTTAATCAAATTGTGGTCCACAAACCAATATCAAGTATCGCTTGGGAATTTTTTAAACATGTAGAAATCTCGGGCCCCAGCTCAGACCTACTGAATCAGAATGTCTACTTTAACAAGATCCCCAGGTGATTTGTATGCACAAAAATACTTGAGATGCACTGCTTTACACCAGGGTCTTGCATTTCAAGTAATATCACTAATAATCCTTTCCCCAGGTGTGGAGAAGCCTATAATCAACTTCAAGGTAACAGGCTTTCAAGTCAAGAAGCCTTCACATAGTTTTATAATTCACTAAAACCTGTTGAGAAACTTAAGAGTAAACCTAGAACAGCAGGCAAATATCCATAATAAACAGAAGAAAACAGTACTAGAAAAGCTGGAAGTGTTAATAAATCTTGATAAAATCTTGATAAAACCTCGAGTTTTGTTAACAAGAATTCAAATACTTGAACATGTACAAAGACATCCTCTAAAAGTTGTTTCACCTAAACTCAGTCATTAGTGGCAGAGCTCCAATTACCACTATTTGTCACAGGAAAAGACTAGATATTTAGACTAATTTGTTTCCTTACAATTAAGTTTTACAAGATTCCTCAAACTGGCTGAAGATTACTGTGCACAGCATTAAGCAAGAAAATTGTGGGAGTTCTCATTTGTATGTATTTTTAAATATGCATTTTAAAATATTAACAGAGCCAAACCTTTCATGAACTATTATTAACTTTTCAAGAAAACAGTGTATGGATAACACAAAACAAATGTAACTTTTTAGGGTTTGGGGTTTTTGGTGTAGGGGTGAGGAAGTAGTGGGAAGGATACAAATTAACAGTTTTTTCTTAATTTTTAATTAGAGTACAAAACAACATAATTCTGGGAGAAGGTCCAGAAGCATGCTAGCTAGTGGGAAGGAAGCCAGCTAGGAATTAAATATTTAATATTCAGAGGAGAATGCATGACATAATTTTCATATGTAGGTGCTCAAAATTCTTTTCCCACCTGCTACATACTCTACTGACAATTCTCCCCTGGGTACGTATTCTACTTACAGACTCAAAAGTTTGTTGATTTTCCCTCATATATGAGACACAGGCCTTCCTGATTTCCAAATGATGAACCTGGCTGCAAAATAACTAAAAAGAAGAGAAACACCAGCTCACTATTAGTAGCCATTAAAACAGAAGCTTCTAAATAAAGACTATGAACTGGACACGTAAGCCTTCCTTATTCAGAAAATATGTAGGAAATTGAGAAATTAAATCCTTACCTTACTGAAAGTTGTTAATCATCTTTAGTGAGACTGGGAAGGAATGATTCTGTCCTACCCCACCCCCCCCACCCCCGCTTTCTACTCTTTATGTGTGCAGCCTGTAAATTTTTTCTTAGGCCTGTAAAATTTACAAGCAGCACAGAGTGCTTACAAAGGATCAAAATACATTTCAAAGTTGACTTTAACCCCATTTTCTTATTGCTTCTACATCACAAACTGGCATTTAAAAACTAGAAAAGTTAGCAAAGGTACAGCAATATATTAATCAGCAAAAACACGCACCAAGGTAATAGGGAGCAGATAGCCTCTTTCCAGGACATGATAGGCCTGGATGTTGTCATTAGAAAACAGGAAAGAGAATTTCACTTCTTCTGGTAAGCTACAAGTCTAGCTACAGGTCCATACCACGTCTCAAACTCTGAAAACTCAGCATAGAAGACATATTCGTTTTCCTTTTACCTGCTCCGAAATAGCCCGAAAGAGGCAAGAGGCATCCTTGGCAGTCAGCTTTCGAAACAGCCCTAAGCTGCCTAAATATTCATCCATTGATGCCTCATTCAGAGACTTCAGGCCGCAGTACTTTTTCCATCCTTTATGCATTGTGCACAGGGTGAGGGTTGGGGTGGGAGGGAGAAAGGAACAGAAGTGTGGCAAGAAGGAAAAAGCAGGATGCAGGCAGAAATGGGTAGCAGTGACAAGGGCTTGCTTATGCAGGTATCCGGAAAGCAGCCCAAAGTCTAGGCATAAGAAGGCAACTGGAGTCAGCGCAGCAGAATCTTGGCACTTCCCAGGAGCAGAAGCAGTGGGCTGGCTGGCTTGCCCAGGACAAGTCGGGACCCTGTGGAAAAAAGAGGAAGAGCCAATGCTCCTAGGAATAGGGAACATGACTTGAGGAGACAAGGGAGGGAAAAGGTGCTACCTGGCTGGGGAAGAGTAGGATTAACCCAATCGGCCCAAGGTTGAGGAAAGTATGCATAAGCAGCTGAGCTTTGGGACCAGAAGGAAACCGAGCTTGCAGCTTAACTCAGGGCAACTGTTGCACGAGGCTGCGAAGGGACTACAATAAGGCTCAGGTGTGTAGGATGCAGCCTGGTCCCCATTACATTGCTTTAAAATCTTTTTTTTTTTTTTTTGGTTTTAGAAAAATAGTTGTTTTTTATTAAACATACATTATATTAATACACAATGTATTGTTATTTTTATTTATTTATTTAAACTTTTTTATTTCTGTTTTAATTTTCAACTAGTCTGTGCCTAAATTCATAGTTTCAGGGAAATAATCAGAGTGGGAATCTGAACATAATTAACTAGTAAGCTTTGGCATTAAGAATATCTTTTTAAAAAACAAATAAGGGAGAGGGACCTCCCGTGGTCTATAAGGGCAGAGGTCACAGTTGGATATTTCAGATATGGGGTTGAAATTATCTGATTCTAGATAATAACTCTCTGCTAGGATCGCAGAAACTAAATCTATTAGCTATGCCAGGAAACCCTGATACAATGTGGACTAATGTCTCCAAAATATTGTATAGCACTAATAAAAAGGAAAAATGCAGAAAAATGTGTTACTTAAAAATAGAAACAATACTGTGAAAAAATGGAAACAATAAAAGTCTAAATGGAAGCAGCATGAAAAGACTATCTTATCCACAAACTTTCTAATAGGCTACATAAAATGGGGTGGCACAGTATGAGAGGCATTGGACATGAGAGACATGTTTCAATGTATTATTAGGGTACTTTTCCAGAAAAACTATTCTGGATTCTGAAAAAACCAAAGTAAAATATTAAGGGTCAAAGATAGGAGCAGTTACTTGTATTACTTGGTTCCCCTAACAAGTGTCTTATTTAAATGCCAAAATCCAATTCCTTACTTTTTTTAAGAGTTAAAAAAATAAATAGGTCAAAAGCTGGCTTTGGAGAAGTTGCAACACTAAGTTTCTTTCAATTAATTTCTTTTTTATTTGTGGATCCAGTAGTAACCATGACTGCTCCCATAAGAAAAGCATCAATAATCAATTTTATAATTTAGGAATGAAAATAATAGTTAACATGGTAGAAAAATGAATAAATCTTGACTTTCCTTAGCACGCCAATTTGCAATACCTTAACTAATTTCTTTTTTAAAAGAAACTGTAACACTAGAGAAGTGATGCCTGTTGCAAAAGTTTTGAAACATACTATTTGGGAAAAGGGATTACCATCTTTCTTTAAGTCCACTGATTCACTGAAAAAAATTAAGGGTTATAATTAAAATTTTAATTCATTTTTGGCATATTTTACTTGTAAAGAAAAATACAAATTCTTCATATCTATTGCTTTTTAAACAAAAAATAAGGTATATAAAACTTAAAACGATCTATATTCTTCATTTTGAGGAAGGGAATAGGGAAAGGGAAAATTGGGAGGAAGAGAGAGAATCAGAAAAGTAATAGGAGAAAACTGGAAACAAACACAAAAAAATAGGGACAAGGAAGACAAAAGGAGATGGAGAAAAAGGAAAGTAACACACAGGGAAGCACACAGAAGTAGACCCAAACAATATGGTCAATTGATTTCTGACATGTACAAGAGCAGTTCAATAAAGCAAAGATAGCATTTTCATCAAATGGTGACGGAACAATTGATTACCCATATGACAAAAAGAGATCTTCAACCTATACTGTGTACGATAATTAACTCAAAATGGATTACAGATCTAAATATAAAATAAACCTTCAAAACCTTTAAAGAAACCATAGGAGAAAATCTTCAAGACCTTGAGTTAGACAAAGAGTTATTACATATATAAAATTTAAAAATTGACTTCATCAAAACTAAAAATTTTTGTTCTGCAAATATCATTGGTAGGAGAATGAAGATACAAGCCACAGGCTGGGAGAAAATATTTTTATATCACATATCTAACCAAAAACTTTGTACCAAAATATACAAACTGCTCTCAAAAGTCAATTGATAAGAGGCCGGGCGCGGTGGCTCACGCCTGTAATCCTAGCACTCGGGGAGGCCGAGGCGGGAGGATCGTTTTCGAGCTCAGGAGTTCGAGATCAGCCTGAGCAAGAGCGAGAGCCCCGTCTCTACTAAAAAAAATAGAAAGAAATTAATTGGCCAACTAAAAATATATAGAAAAAAATTAGCCGGGCATGGTGGCGCATGCCTGTAGTCCCCACTACTCGGGAGGCTGAGGCAAGAGGATCACCTGAGCCCAGGAGTTTAAGGTTGCTGTGAGCTAGGCTGATGCCACAGCACTCTTGCCCAGGCAACAGAGTGAGACTCTGTCTCAAAAAAAAAAAAAAGTGAATGATAAGAAAACAATCCAATTTTCAAAATGGGTGAAAAATTTGAATACTTGTTTCACCAAATATATATGAATGGCTAATAAGCACATAAAAAGATGTTCAAAATCATTAGTCATTAGAAAAATCCAAATTAGAACCACAATGAGATATCACTACACACCTACTAGGATGGCTATAATAAATAATATAGACAGTAACAAGTGTTAAAAAGGATGTGGAGAAACCAGCTCTAAGTAAAAGAAGCCAGATACAAAAGGTGCATAATTCCAAAAGATACATGATTCCATTTATGTGAAATATGCCAAAAGGGCAAATCTACAGAGACAGGGGCAGATTAGTGGTAGCCTGGGGCTAGAGTGGGAATAGGCACTGTCTACAAATAAGCACAAAGAATCTTTTTGGAATGACAAAAATCTTTTAAAACTATTTTGTGATGATGTTTGCAGAATTATGTATATTAACTAAAAACTACTGAATTGTACTCTTAAAACTATGGAATTTAATAGCGTTGAGATATGTCACATACCATCCACTTAACTCATTTAAAGCACACAAGTGAATGGTTTTTTTGTATCTTTAGAGTTGCGCATCCCTCAGCACAATCAACTTTAGAATATTTTCGTTACCCCAAAATGAAACCTTGCATCCATTAACTGTCAACCTCTAAATCCCCTACCTTCACCAACCCCAGGCAACCACTAATCTACTTTCCGAATCTACAGATTTGCCTATTCTGGACATTTCAAATAAATGGATCATAAAATATGTGGTCCTGTGTGACTGGTTTTTTTCACTTAGGATAAGGTTTTCAAGGTTTACCCACATTGTAGCATGTATCAGAACTTATTTCAATCCATTGTATACTTAAACTACAATTTATTTATCCATTCATCAGTTGATAGAAATTTGGGTTTCCATTTTTGGCTATTATGAATAATACTGCTATAAATATTCATACGTTTTTGTTTGGACATATGTTTTCAATTCTCGTAGGTATATACCTAGGAATGGAACTGCTGGATCATATGGTAACTATGTTTAACCTTTTAAGGAACTGTCAAACTGTTTTCCACAGCAGCTGCACCATTTCACATTCTTACCAGTAGTGTATGATGGTTCCAATTTCTCTATATGCTTACCAACACTTGTTATCGTCCACTGTTTGATTACAGCCATCCTGGTGAGTGTGAAGTAGTATCTCGCTGTGGTTTTGATTTGCATTTCCTAAATAATTATGTGGAATATTTTTTCATGTGCTTATTGGCCATTTGTATGTATTTAATGGAATACCACTCCATACATCTTAGAATAATTAAAATAATTTTTTTTAAAACTGATAATACCAAGTATTAACAAGGATGTGGAGCAAATAGAACTTTCATATGTAGCCAGTGGGAACATAAAATAGTACAGCCACTCCAAAAAATAGTTTATCAGTCTCGTATAAAATCAAATAACCTAGGTACTCGTGAGCCAGGGTGCAAGTATCCATATTGAGATTGAAAGGGTCCATGAAGTAGCCATGACAATAAAAACAAAAAAGATTATTGGCACTGCACGTAGTAATAAAGTTTCTGAAGCCAGGGGATAAAGAGAAGATCCTAAGGCTTTCAGAGAGGAAAAACAAGTCATATACAAAAAATCACCAGTAAGAACAGCAATAAGCTTCTCAAAAGAAAAAGCAGAATTAAAAAAACAATGAAGTTCTAGATTAGAGGGAAAATTACTTCCAACTTCCAACTTTAATTTCTATATGAAGCTATGTGATGGGAGAGTAAAATAAGGTGTTTTCAGGAAGGAAAGATTCAAAAACTTTACCATCTTTCCTCAGAAGGCTACTGGAATATATTTGAAACCAAAATAAAGAAGTTAAACCAAAAAAAAAAAAAAGAGGGGAGCCAAACAGTCCTAGAAATAGGAAATTCAACACAAGAGAAAAGCAATGAGTATTTCCAAGATAAGGATGAAAGGAAAATCCAAGGAAGACACATTCAATAGGACTAGATAGAGAATGAATCGTTCAGATAAAAGGAGAACAGAGAACTCCAGCATGGACATCTAAAATAATAAATAGGTAATTAAAGTCATAGATAACTTTGATGTGTTTGACTACACTAAGGGGAGATGCACACTTCTGCTGGAGAGTGTAAGGGTGTTTCCATCAAAAACTAGGAACATGAAAAAATAAACGAAATGAGATAAAAGTTTTACAGGAAAGGAAACAAAATCAATGAACACTACATGGCTCAGATGTTAACAAAAAAAAACTGCACTTAAGTAATAATAATGTCAACACTGAAAATGAATCTTACAAGAACTGATTAAATTAGGAGGATGGGAAGAAAGATGAAAAAGAGAGGGAAGAGAAAGATAAAGTCTCCTTTTTGGGACCTCATTACCCGACTTTTGACAGATCACCTAGATAGAAAATCTGTAACAAAACATTATTGAATAACACTTTACACCAAATGGACCTAACAGACACAAATAGAACATTCCATCCAACAGCAACAGAATACATGCTCTTCATAAGCACACATGGAATATTCCCCAGAATAAATCATGTTAGGCAAAACAAGTTTTAAGAAATTTAAGAGAATAGAAATCATATCTTTTTGGACCACAATGGCATGAAACCAGAAGTCAATAAAAGGAATCTTGGAATACACACAACTATGTGGAAATTAAACAATATACTCCTAAACAAGCCTATGTATCATAGAAAAAAAATCAAAAACGAAATAAAAAATACCTTAAGACAAACAAAAATGGAAACACAACATAGCAAAACAATGCAGTAGAAGCAATCAATCCTAAAAGGGAAATTTACAGTGATAACTGCCTATATCAAAAAAGAAAAAAGATCTCAAATAATCTAACATTACACCTCAAAGAACCAGAAAAAGAAGAACTAAGCCCAAAGCAGAAGGAAGGAAATAAAGATCAGAGAAGAAATAAATGAAATAGAGGCAAAACCGACAAACCTTTAGCTAGACTAACAAAAAAGAAAGAAAACTCAAAATCAGACATGAAAGAGGAGACATTACAACTGATACCACAGAAAAACAAAGGATCATAAGAAACTACTACAAACAATTATATGCCAACAAATTGTACAACCTAGAAGAAATGAGTATATTCCTTGACACATACAACCTACCAAGACTAAATCATAAAGAAACAGAAAACCTGAACAAACCAATAATGTGTAAGGAGATTGAATCAGTAATAAAAAGCCTTCCATCAAAGAAAAGCCCAGGATCTGATGGCTTCACTGCTGAATTTTACCGAACATTTAATTAAGGAAGAACTAATACCAATCCTTCTTAAACTCTTCCAAAAAACTGAACAGAAGGGAATATGTTCAAACTCATTTTACAAGGCCAGCATTACCTTGATACCAGACAAGGACACTAAAATTAAAGAAAATTACAGGCCAACATCCTTGATGAACATAAATGTAAAAATCCTCAACAAAATCATAGCAAACTAAATTCAACAACAAATTGAAAGAATCATTCACCATGATCAAGTAGAATTTATCCCTAGGATGCAAGGATGTGACAACATATAGGAATCAATAAATGTGATACACCACACTAACAGAAAGATGGATAAAAATTATGATCATTTCAATACATGCAGAAAAAAACATTTGACAAAATTGAACACCTCTTCATGATAAAAACTCTCAACAGATTAGTTATAAAGGAAATGTACCTCAATACAATAAAGGCCACACATGACAAACCCGAAGCTAAGATCATTCTTAAGAGTGAAAAGCTGAAAGCTTTTTCCCCTGAGATCAGGAACAAGACAAGGATGACCACTCTCACCATTTCTATTCAACATACTACTGGAAGTCCTAGCCAGAGCAATTAGGCAAGACAAAGAAAGAAAAGGCATCCTAATAGAAAAGAGGTGAAATTGTCCCTATTTGCTGACAATATAATCTTATATATAGAAAACCCTAAAGACTCCACCAAAAAACTGTTATAACTAATAAACTCAGTAAAGTTGCACTATACAAAATCATCATACAAAAAAATAAGTAGCGTTTCTATTATCCAAAAAGGAAATTAAAAAAAAATCCCATTTGCAAAAGCAACAAAAACCGCTAAAACACTTAAGTGTAAATTTAATCAAGGAAGTAAAAGATCTATATACTGAAAACTATAAAACACTGATGAATGAAACTGAAGAAAATAGAAATGGAAAGATATCCTGTGTTCATGAATTAAAAGAATATTGTGAAAATGTCCATACTGTCCAAAGTGATCCACAGATTCAAAGCAATCTCTATCAAAATTGCGATACATTTTTCACAGAAATTTTAAAAATCCTTAAATTCGTATAGAACCACCAAAGACCCCAAATAAACAAAAAAAAAATCTTGAGCAAAAAGAATAAAGCTGGCAGCATCTCATTCCCTGATTTTAAAACATATTATAAAGTATAATCAGAACAGCATGGCACTGGCATAAAAACAGACATACCAAATGATGGAACAGGATAGAAAGCCCAGAAATAAGCCCACACATTTATGATCAATTGACTTGGACAAGGTACCAAGAACACATAATAGGGTAAAAAAAGTCTCTCTTAAAAAATGGTGTCGGGAAAACTGGCTATCCACATGTAGAAGAATGAAATTAAATCCTTATTTCACACCACATAGAAAAATCAATTCAAAATGGATTGAAGACTTTATATACAAAACTTGAGGCCACAAAACTACTGGAAGAAAACAGGGAAAAGCTCCACATTGCTCTGGGCAATGCTTTTTTGATAAGACCCTGAAAGCACAGGCAACAAAAGCAAAAATAAACAAATTGTATGCCATCAAACTAAAAAGCTTCTACACAGCAAAGAATATGATTAACAAAGTGAAGAGAAAACCCACAGGAGAAAATATTTGCAAACCATACATCTGATAAGGGGTTAACATCCAAAATATATAAGGAAATCAAATAATTCAGTAGCAAAAAAAAAAAAAACACCAAATAACCTGTAAGAAAATCAGACAACTCAGTAGCAAGAAAACAAATAACCCAATTAAAAAATGGGCAAAGGAACAAAAGAGACATTTGTCAAAAGAATTCATACAAGAAGCAAAGAGGTACATGAAAAAATGCTCAGCATCACTAATAATTAAAGAAATGCAAATTAAAACCACAATGAGATACTACCTCACACCTGTTAGAATGGACTTTATCAAAAAGATGAAGTGTTGGCAAGGATGCACTGATAAAGGAATGCCCATACATTGTAGGTGGGAAAGTAAATTAGTGCAGCCATTATGGAAAAGCATGGAAGTTCCTCAAAAAACTACAAATAGAACTACCATATGATCCAGTAATCCCACTTCTGGGTATACATTCAAAGGAAATGAAATCAGTATGTCAAGAGGACATCTGCACTCCCATGTTCACTGCAGCATTACTCACAACAGCCAAGATATTGAATTAATCTAATTGTCCATCAACAGATGAATAAAGAAAATGTGGTATATATACATGATGGAATACTATTCAGCCTTAAAAAAGAAGAAAATCCTATCATCTGCACAACATAGATGAACCTAGAGGACGTTACGCTAAGTGAAATAAGCCAGGCATAAAAAGACAAATAGGGCATGATTTACATATGGAATCTAAATAAGTTGAACTCAGAGAAGTAGAGAGTAGAATGATGGTTATCAGAAGCTGAGTGAGCAGGAGAGAAGGGAATGAGTTGTTGATCAAAGGGTATAAAACTTCAGACAGACAGAAGGCATAAGTTTTGATATATATTGCAGTTAATATCTATTATTAACTAATAATAATTTATTATCTCAAAATAACTAAGAGAATTTCAAATGTCTCACCATAAAAAACGACAGGTGAGGTGATAGAAATGGTAACTAGCTTGATGTAATCATTCCACTTTGTATACACAGCAAAACACTACATTGTACCCTACAAATATATATGATTATGATTTACAAATTTAAAATATTTTTAAAAATTCTCCTCTTCCATATAGGAAGCCTATAGATGGTATTCAAATTTTAAAAACAAAATACCAATTTGAACATATGTATTTATAAAACAAAGTAATATGGTGACCTATAAGAAGTACAATCAGAGATGGGCAGGAGTGGGACATAGTACTGCTATTTCTTGTTATAAGCCTTGCAGAACTAGTTAATATTTTAAATTATTTACATGTATTACTTTAAAAAATAAAAATCAGATTTAAACATTTTATTGTTAGTGAGCAAGAAACAGAATAGCATCATACACTGCAAAAATAAGTATAATTTTACAGCTACAAAGGGCCACTTATTACAGATGAAGAAACAGGTTTCAAATAATTACAAGATTTGCTCAAATTTTCATATAGAATCAGTAATACTACTGAAACTAAAACTATAGTCTCCAGATATTTGCACAATTATTATAAAGACTCACATACCAAAGCAGAAAAGATATGAACAAAGACTCAGAAGTGGTAAAGCATAGGTTCCATTCTCCAAATACAATAGAATTTTTTTAAAAGACCTGTGGGACAATGCTAGACATTATCTTGCACATAATAAGTCACTTCAAAGTGTTTAATACTATCCTTTAAAATATCTATTGCACTTAAAATCCCAATTGGCTATTTTTCATAGCAAACTACTCCAAACCTCTAGAACAGTGGTTCTCAAGTGGAGGGTTTGTTAAAAGAAGATTGCCTCTAGCCCAGAGATTCTGATTCAGCAGGTCTGAAATGGATCCCCAGAATCTGCATTTTAACAAATTCTCAGGTGATATTGATGTTGCTCGTCCAGAAAACACACTTTGAGAACCACTGCTCTAGACTAATCGGTTCTACAAGTTCCTAAAAAGAGAAGTTCAAGGACACAATTTCAGGAAAACTGCATACTATAATCCTATCTTTGAGATTCACAGTGCACATTAGCAACATTAAAGGCTCTAAGGAATGCTCAGAGTAACCGCTTAACATTTTTGTCCTGGGTTTTCCCAAACATGTTTTTCTTTCACATATCACCTGTTAACATTTTAAAGTTTAAGAAATGCTGCTCTAGAAATTTCTCTGTGATCTAAATCTAAGGTTGTTGGAATAATTACATAAACCCTGCATGTTTAGTGTTTAGCCCATAAGTGCTTAAGCATCAATTACTGTTAGCTGCTACCTGACAAAGTGATTCAATAAGTAATTATTCTTTAGTCAAAATTTTTTTAAAGAAGGTAAGAACAATTCTCCTAAATTCTACTGGAAATCAAGCCAAATTTCAAATATGGCTCCCCATCAGGTTTCCCCACACCTAACAGGGTTATTTCATTTGACATCTGAAAATAATGGGAAGAAAAATGATTGCCTTAAAGACTTTTTAGGCACTGTACCTTTGGATACAGATTAAAACAAATTAAATTAAGGCCGGGCGTGGTGGCTCACGCCTCTAATCCTAGCACTCTGGAAGGCCAAGGTGGGTGGATCACTCAAGGTCAGGAGTTCGAAGCCAGCCTGAGCAAGAGCGAGGCCCCCCCCCCACCCCGTCTCTACTAAAAATAGAAAGAAATGAATAAGCCAACTAAAAATATATATAAAAAATTAGCCGGGCATGGTGGTGCATGCCTGTAGTCCCAGCTACTCGTGAGGCTGAGGCAGGAGGATCACCTGTGCCCAGGAGTTTGAAGTTGCTGTGAGCCAGGCTGATGCCACGGCACTCTAGCCTGGGCAACAGAGTGAGACTGTCTCAAAAAAATAAAAAAATAAATAAAATAAAATAATTATAATGGAGAGTCTAGGAGTTATACCTAAATATTAATGAACAATGATCAAGAAATGAAATTACTGAAGTTGGCCTTAGTCTAGGGATTCTTAGGGGCCTGGGGCCTCAAGGTGTCTGTAAATGCCCCAAAAGTCACTGCAAAATTATATGTGTGAGTAGGGAGAAAAGCAATAACTAAGTGTCTTAAAGGGTTCATGACTGAAAGAAGTTTAAGAACCACTGCCTTAGAGCATCAGGCCCCAGCCTTTTTGGTGCCAGGGACCATTTTCATGGAAGAGAATTTTTCCATGTACCAGGGAGGAGGGGGATGGTTTCAGGATGATTCAAGCACATTACCTTTATTGTGTACTTTATTTCTATTATTTTTATTATATTATAATATGTAATGAAATAATTATACAACTCACCAAAGATTGGGGACCCCTGCATTAAAGAACAGGACTGCAACCATCAAAATAAAACCATTTCCAAAGCTATAAGAGTGTCAATCAAAATAATTAATTTTGGCCAGGATATGGTAAAAATTCATAAAAACAATAAAAGATTTACACATGAAATACCAAGACAGATGATGCATAATGACATAAAAAGTTCTTCAAAATATTTTTCAAGAATCATTATCAACATTAAGCATGTATTCTATATTCTTGCTTGAAGCTAGCTAGATTTGTCTACCTTTTGTTTAGTCACCCATAAAAATTAAAATATAAAGACTGTACTACAATATTCATAAAGAATCCCTAGACTGAGGCCAACTGAGGGAATTAAACATTCCATAAATAAATATAATTTGGTAGTATCCTAAACCTTGCTCCATGTAATCTTTTACTGGAAAACACTATAGCTACTGCTTTTTATATACCTAATTTTTAATGTTTTACCCCAAATCTCCAATAGGTAGCATTATATGACAGATCCTTAAATACCATTAGGATATTGTATAGGATAGACACTGTTATATTTGGGATGCCATTCCTGAAAGTGCTTGATCCTACAAACTAACCATACAATGTGATGGTCATATCTTCCTTCTGAAAGAGACATACTAGATACTTTTGAGTCAAATCAAAGTCAGTATAAAATAAATGTAAGATGACAATGTTTCCATAAATGATGTAGTATACTCATCACTTATGGAAAGCCTACCATGTTTCAGGCAGAAAACTCAACTATGAGTAAGATATACTTCCTCCCCAAATAGACTTTGTAAGAGTTCCTCCAGAGCAGGAATCATGTCTTGAGTCCCACTGATATAAAAGGTAGATTCTCATTATGCATTTATAATAAAAGACTGAATTAATAAATGAATGGGCTTGAGATACTTAGGAAATAAAGCTGAGAGTACTTGGTGACCAATTAGATATACGGGTTTGCAGATATAAGATTGATAGCCTAGAGGACTGACTAAATGGTGGCACCATTAATAGAGATAAGGATCTCAGAAAGATGAAAAGAAATATGACTTTAGTTTGGGACACATTGAGTTTGAGGTGCTTATGGAATTAACAGATAGGCATGACCAACAGGCAATTGGAAATACCATTGAGGAGCTCAAATCAGAGTTGGGAGATATAGATGGGAGAGTCAACAGTAGTAGCTCTGAGAGTGATGAAAATGCCAAGATAAAAAAATATAAAAAAAGGACCAAAAAGAGAACCTTAAAACACAAATATTTTAAAAACAGACTAGTAAATAACTTGCAGCTAGGTAAACCAACTGGAACAGTTTCCATATACGGATTCTATGAGTGGCAATCAGTGCGATCTTCTAGTAACAATGTGAAAACTCAAATAGGTTATAAACCTATGGCTACCATACAATCTGAATTTCTTGGGATAATCCTGACTTCAAATTTAAGGGTCCTACTATCCTCAAAAATGATGGAAATATACTGGAATTCAACACTCAAAAAGTATTAACTGAAATCATTACTTCTCATTTCCTACTTCTCCACTAAAATATGGTACTAGTTGTACAGCAGAAAATTGATCACCACATGGCTATCATGACCACCCTTTCCAAATCTTTCCCAAAAATCAATCAAATAATCTGCCCATATATCTAATTTCTCAAAACTACATGCAGATTTTTGGACATCTGCACAAATTTCATATTATGAACAAATCAGAGGGATTAACTACCTATACCATAATAAAGGCCCAAGAAAAATATCTAAATTACTGCTTAGTCATTCCTGACTTTAATCTTGGAAAACTCTTCCTCAACTATCAAAGTGGTAAACAACCTTTTTATATTGTCCTTTGTGCCTATATATGACCTGCCTTTAAAAACATACAAAGTAGAGCTCAAAGGTGTCATAAATCAGATACTCGATTAGTACTTTCAGTGACTATTTTTAAATATTCCAGAACTCTACATCAAATTCATTGGCTGCACTCTTACCACCGAATCCTTCCAGCTTTATTTCCTCCCAAATTATAAGCATGTAGTCACCTGAAATCCTTAATTCTCAAGGTCATCCCATAATCACATCACTTTTTATCTACTCCAACACCATAAACTTTCTACTATTTACTGTCTACCTCTGAACCTATCCATGATGTGAATTTCCTAATATTAAATTCTTTCACTTCCTTATCCCAGGAAATTTAAACATCTGATAGAAAATTGCTAAATAAATTGCATTGCACTTACTCATTGATTTCAAGAACCTAAAGCTGTCATGTAATAAAATCAAACACATTTAACTTTATTGAGTAAATATTTCAAATAGAATTTTGAATACCATTTTCTTGTAAGGACCCACAAGTTACAAACTTGGCAATTAACTTCTTTTAGTTTGTTTCCTCATATGTAAAATGAGTGGTTTAAACCAATTATTAAGTCTTTAAATTCTCTTCCAACTCCAAAAGTCTACTATTCTTCAATGTCTTAATTCATTCAATCTAGTATCAATCCTACCTAGAGAATTTTTCTAGATTCCAAAAACTCAGAAATCACAAATTTCTAAATCCTAAGTCAGGTTGTTACATACCAAAGAAAAATCCAGTTAAATATGAAATTCCTACTAAAACACACAACTTCAGAAAATAAAATCTTCCTTGGAAGGGATTAGAGTAAATAAAATACTAGACAAACAAAAAGCTTCCAACATATATTATGTATAGTAGACAGAGCACAGGACACGGAATCAAGGAGCTGCTTCTAGTAGCAGCTCTCCTAAAAGCTATTATTTTTGGCAAATTGTAACATCTGAAAAATGATGGGATTGGACTAGAAAATCTAGAGAATCCCTGCCAAATCAAAATTATTCTAAAGGCTCCTTTGATTTAAAAACCCATAACTGATACAAAATTCCCTAAAGTATAGTCAGAGATATTGCTACACACAACTGACACCATTGGCTTAAGCCTCTGCTAAATGAAATAATGCAATCTAGGTTATGCATTCTTACAGGAAAGTAGAAAGCAGATGATATGAGAGCCCATATGGCTTTTTAGTTGTCTGATACTTGGGTAGATCCTTTCATGTTTCTGATTCTCTATGGTTAGTCCTTCTGGCCACAAAATAATTATAAAAACTGAGTGACCAACATAAACTTTCACCCACAATTTTTCTCACACAAAAACATTTAAAGGAGAGACCAGAATACACTTAAGATTCTCTCCCTGGATTTGAATAGGATCTTTCCTAAAACATCAGTATAACATTAACATACAATTATGATTATGGTGCTATGAATTCTCAACTATGTAGATTACTCACTGTTTAGATTATTCCCAGCAAAATTTTAATCCAAGTTGGGTTCCTCCTGCTACCCAGAGCACTTCTCAGCCACCACCTTCTACCATTAGTAAAAATTTATTTTAATATTAGCCTAAGTAAAACACAATCAGGAAAATAAACCTACAAAAACATTATAAAATGTATCCCAAGTAAAATGTTTGGAACATTTAACATTTGGGATAACATAATGGAAGATATGTCTCCATAGTAAACGTTCAATTTTTATAAATAAACTATATCTAAACATTCTACCAGAGAACTATGGACACTTAAGGATCTAGTTTATTTTAAAGGTCTTGAGACCATATATTCTAATCGGAAAGAATTTCATAATGTGTCTATCTCAAGTTAGCATGTGAAGTTTAAAACCATATATTTAAGCCATTATACACATCAGATCATTTATTATTCATTTGTAAAACTAATTTTATAAGCACATGAATTATAAATTTCTGTTACAGTAAATGTTTCATTACACTGTGAGAGGGATCCTTTAAAAATAACAGCAAGTCCTATTGGTATAAGTCAAGTCCTTTTTGATTTATTCTTCTCAAACCAGGAAAGCTTTGACATTGGGCAAAATTGTCACTTTCTATGTAAATTTTAGATTTTAAAAAAGTGAACATATCCATTCCATTCTATTCTTCAGGATAAAAGTAGTTTCTCCAAGTACAATAGATCAACTGACTTGGTAATCTTTTCTAAGCAATGACTGAACTTTATACTTCACAAAGCACAATCCATCACAGTTTTTAAAATTTGGTTCCTCGGATTACGAAGCTAAAGATGCTCTCATGCAAATTTGTTACTGTTTCATTTTTTATTCTAAGGAATATCTAACTATATTTATGGTCCTTGTCAAAGTTTTCAAGTTTTATTCACTTTTTTCATGACTCTAAATCCATTTGGGATTCTAGGATAAAACCTGTGAAGGCTCACTACATACTGAAGATCAGGAAAAATCTAATAAGTTTACTAAACTGTAATTAGGATTTAGACCCAAATGTGTACACCATTACATTTCCTATATATACTATAGATATAGGACGTTTATTAACTTACATTATTCTGCAAATATACTTATCTATTATGTATTTAATTTGATTTAATCACATTCCATAGGTTGGATTTGGGGATTGTTTTTAAAGTGTTGAGAGTTTAGTGTTTATTTTTGTAATCCAACAACTTTATCCAAAAATGCAGAAAATTTTTCTGGCTGGCCAGGAGGATAACATTTCAGTGTAGATAAGTCCATTGACTGTAACAGCCCAGGAAGCGTGCTAAAACAAAGAAGAAAAATATTAGGTAGCATGGGAGAAAATTCCATACTTCATCTGCTTTCCACTTGATGACTGAATCTAGCTTTCTTTCAAGAATATAGTGGTGCCTCTTAAAACTGTACATGTGAATTTTATATATTTTATTATATATACATACTAGAATTATTAAAGTAATACAAAGTGCTATAAAATGCCAACATAAACTCAGCAGATACTTTATCTCCTATTTCAACTGAAATATTTCAGAAATGTTATTTCACAAAAAATTTGTTCACATGGGTTTGTAATACTTCTCGGAACTGGGTAGATTTAAACTGAAGCAAAATTAACTTGTGAAAATAGAACAAAAAAATTGAAACCAAAAACGGAAGCCAAAGTAATAGCTGCCAGACGAGGAAAAAAAGCTAGGGAGACTACTAGACCATGCATGAAGATTGTGAAATAACTTTTTTTGCCAATAAGTTACTATCATAAATCCACGTATAACTAAACAATACACCACCACTATGCACGCTGGAAATAAGGTTGTAAATCACAATGTAAGACCATTACTTCAGAATTTTATTTAAACCAGCCACTTAAACTAAAACAGACATACCACCACCCAGCCTAGGTTGGGGGAAAATAAATGATTTACCTAAAATGAAAATACAACCAGTTATTGATTCTTACTGCTTTCATGTGCATGACTTTCTTGAAATTAATATAGGAAAAAGACTTCTAAAACTGTAAAAAAAAAAAAAATGAATTCATTGGAGACTTATATAGTTTCCTTTTCAGCCTGAGTAAAAAGTCAGGTTGTTTATGAAAACAATGTTTTCCTGTTAATGTACCCACATAAAATCAAAGCTGACTTAACATTTAGAATTAAAATATTCATCAAATGTCTGGAAAAATTGACTTGTATAAACCAGTTAGGAAGAGTTTATTCCTCCTTAAGAAAATGATGTTAACCTCTAACAATCTCAACTACCCAAGGGAAGATATGCCCATTATCTGAAGCATACATAATTTTAATTATCTAGTTTCTCCCCTGACTCATGATAGTTCCTGACTAGTTCTATATAATAGAGCCACCTGGACATTCCCTATCCTCCATCATTATAGGGATGAGAGCATCAACAATTTTATTCCTGAAACAATCAATGAATCTGCCTCCTCTTGATGAGAACAGGAATCCTTGTCTGTTTTGTTCACTGATGTATGCCAAGTGCCTAGAACAATGCCTGGCACAAAGTAGGTGCTCAATAAATATTTAATGAATGGACAAGTATTTATTGAGTACCTAAGAAACAGAAGCAGTAAAATTAAAAGAAAAGCTTATTATGTTCTAAACAGTTTATTCTAGGGTTTATTTTTAATTTTAAAATTAATTTTAATTTACTATAACATAAATATATATAATACTTCAATGAGATATTTGCTTTTTAAAATATCAAATTAGGATAGGTTTTAAAGTCAAACAATTGGGAATTACTGACCTGGCTCTTTGGCAAGGTTCTAGTTTCTCAAAGAACTAATAGAAAACAAACCAGCAATTTTCTTCATACTTCTATTGTGATGATCAGTTCTCACTGAATTTTAACATACTTCTAGAAAATACTCCTAAATTACATAAAGTAATTCCTCTGCTTAAAATACACCAATGGCTTCTCACTAAACATAGAAAATCAGAATTCTTACATGAGCTATCCCCACCCAGTCTCATCTTATAGCTCTTCCTTGTAATTCCAGTCCCAGTTCAAATGATACATGCGGTCAAGACTTCCCTGACAATTCTATCTAATTAGTCTTTACCCCAGCTCTCACATAACCCTGTCTTACTTTCTTCATAGCATACTACACCACATGAAATGTTCTTGAACATTTATTTGTGACCTTGTTTACTGTCAATCTTCCACTACTAGAATATAAGCACCATGAGAGCAGGGACTTCATGTTTATCACTGCATCAACAGAACCTAAAACAGTGCCTGCTACATATTAGGTGTAGTTGAATAAATTTAATTTAGAGATACCAGATTTACTGAAGGCAAAACCTTAACTAAAATGAGCAAATATCTTCCGTAAGTAATACAAATCTAAAGAGTAAACTCAAAAGTTAGCTCCTTGGAGACCTGCACACCCTGATAAAACACGCACACACATTCAGATATTCACATGAAAAGAGACAGCCACAGATACAAATAGAAATTCAACACACAGATCATAATTAAAGTGGGAGACAGAAAAATGAGAAAGTTTTATTGGTGAGAAAATCAAAGTATGTTTGATAGGTGGGAGAAGGTAAGAAGCAGAAGAGACAGATGGGTTAGGTAGGTGGGTAAGAACAGCTAGGGAGGAAGTAAGGCAATAGATCAAATAATCAGTCTCTAGTATACCTGCAGGTACAGTAGAAGAGATGCCCCTCTTTGTGCAGCTGCTTTGCCAATTCCAGCTGATGATTGTTCATCAACTTTTCGTTTACAACCACCACAATTGGCTTTCCTGTTTCCAAAGTCTCCAAACAGCTTCCTGCCCCTACAAAAATAAATCAAATTTGATAATACAATTTTTAAAAAGTTATGGTGCTCCACCAAGCTTTGTAGCTAGAACCCAAAAGTTGAAAAACTTAGTTGACAGAAGTAGAAACCAGGCCTTTCAATTATTCATTCAAAATGACAAAAGTATAATTATCAATTGTTCTTTGGTGTTAGAAACCTGACTTGAAAAATACATTACCTCATCCCTGACGATGACATTATGGCCTATGATTGATTCAGTGCTATGCCATTTGCTCTCTAGTACTTATGATGGGGTTATGTTCCCACAAACTCGTAAGTTGAAAGTAACCTAAGTCGAAAATACATTTAATACACCTAAAACCTACCAAATATCGTAGCTTAGCCTAGCCTACCTTAACGTGTTCAGAATACTTACGCTAGCCTACAGTTAGACAACATCATCTAACACAAAGCCTATTTTGTAATAAAGTGTTGAATATCTCATCTCATTTATTGAATATTGCACTGGAAGTAAAAAGAATGGTTGTATGGGTACTCAGAATGGTTTCTACTGAATGCATATCGCTTTCACACTAGCATAAAGTTGAAAAATCCTAAGTCCAATGATTTTAAGTCAGGACACCTGCAGTATGCTCTGGGCGTGGCCTTGAATCCAAATAAGATCCAGGTTCAACATACTGTATGTGAAACTATACTTCATTTCTTTTCAAACACAAGTAGAAAAAGAAAGCCTACAACAGTGCTAGGCACCAATAAAGAAAAACTGACCACTCCTTGTAAGTCTATATGTGAGGTGCCATCCCCAAAACAGTCAAGGATAGATCTCCATAGATATGTACATATACAATATTAGGATCAATTCAACTTTGAAATCTAAAATCACCTAAATATTTTTAAATGGGAGTGAGGAGACTGATCAGTGAGTAGATAAATCGTTTTTGAGTATGCTGTGCTAGGGCAGTAGTTAAGAATACAGTACCAGGTGGGGTGTGGTAGCTCATGCCTGTAATCCTAGCACTCTGGGAGGCCGAGGTGGGAGGACTGTCTGAGCCCAGGAGTTCGAGACCAGCCTAAGCAAGAGCAAGATCCCATCTCTACTAAAAAAAAATAGAAAGAAATTAGCTAGACAACTAAAAATATATAGAGAAAAAAATCAGCCGGGCATGGTGGTACATGCCTGTAGTCCCAGCTACTCGGGAGGC
Organism: Lepilemur ruficaudatus; assembly: GCA_963574885.1. Lineage (NCBI taxonomy): Eukaryota > Metazoa > Chordata > Mammalia > Primates > Lepilemuridae > Lepilemur > Lepilemur ruficaudatus. The sequence continues at coordinate 88,320 of CAUYRT010021708.1, forward strand.
TGAGGCAGGAGGATCGCTTGAGTCCAGGAGTTTGAGGTTGCTGTAAACTAGGCTGACACCACGGCACTCTAGCCCGGGCAACAGAGTGAGACTCTGTCTCAAAAAAATAAAATAAAAAATAAAATAAATAAACACAGCACCAGCACTAGAGTGTATGTGTCCTCCACTTTCTTGCTGGACAAGCTATTTTATCTCTCTGACTCAGTTTTCTCACGTGTAAAATGGAAGTACTAATAATGCTTAGTTCATAGGATTGTTTGGGAGGAGTAAACAAGTTAATATATATAAAGCATGCAGAGCGGTGCCAAAAACCCTGTTAGCTACTATGCTATACAATTTTTTTCATTTTTTTTTACATTCGTTTTTTTAGAGACAGAGTCTCGCTCTCCTGTCAGAGTTAGAGTGCCGTGGCGTCACCCTAGCTCACAGCAACCTCAAACTCCTGGGCTCAAGCGATCCTTCTGCCTCAGCCTCCCAAGTAGCTGGGACTACACACACACCACCGTGCCCTGCTAATTTGTTCTATATATTTTCAGTTGTCCAGCTAATTTCTTTCTGTTTTTACTAGAGACGAGGGTCTCGCTTTTGCTCAGCCTGGTCTAGAACTCCTAACCTTCAGTGATCCTCCCACTTCAGCCTCCCAGAATGCTAGGATTACAGGCGTGAGCCACCACGTCAGGCCAAAAATTCTTTTTTTTAAGATGAGGTCTCACTCTGTTGCTCAGGGTGCTCTGGAAATCCTGGGCTCGTGGGATTCTCCTGCTTCAGCCTCCCAAGGAGCTGGGACTACAGGCTCAACTCCCGTACGTTTTTAATCACCAATATTTTGGTAATGTCTATTTCTGAAGCCTTTACTTTCCTCAAACTAGACTTTCTAAAAACCCAAGATATGCCCTACCTCACAATCAAAACTGCAATGTTTCCCAAAAGCAGTTCTTCTGAAGGTATTTAGAAGTCTAACTAGATCATAAGGTTGGTTCTCTGAAGAACAGGAAATGATTTACACAGTACATGGTTGTTGAAGAATATTTTTGACTGCATTCACTTCACACTCTTATTTAAAAGAAATGTAAAAAATGGTTCAAAGCCAATTTCTCATTATCAATCCAATCAATTAGCAGGCTGAACATTCCTTCAGATCTAAACCCAAGCACTCATTTCAAGTCGACAATTTGTTATATGTGTCATTGGGTAAATTAGTACCCGCCCCCAACTTTTTTTTTGAGACAAGAGTCTCACTCTGTTGCCCGGGCTAGAGTGAGTGCCGTGGCGTCAGCCTAGCTCACAGCAACCTCAAACTCCTGGACTCAAGCGATCCTCCTGCCTCAGCCTCCCGAGTACAGGCATGTGCTACCATGCCCGGCCAATTTTTTCTATGTTTAGTTGTTTGGCTAATTTCTTTCTATTTTTTGCTCGGGCTGGTTTCGAACTCCTGAGCTCAACCTCCCTGAGTGGTAGAATTTACAGGCGAGAGTCACGGCACCCAGCCTCCCCTGTGTTTAGAATTTTTACTGTAAAGCTGCACTAAAGTGATTTCCCATCCTTCTCTCACCCAGAAATACTACATTCTCTACGATGAAGTTCTCAATTGTTACATTCATATAACATATAACTGTTATCTTCAAAAGGGCTACAGTTACTCTAGTGATTTTATTTTACTTCAAAAAAAGGTTCAGGTGTCAGTTATTGACTCATTGTTAATCAAAGACCGAAAAGTCAGGGTGTACGGCTCTTTACCTGCGTGACTAATTACAAGATCTGCTTTCTGAAGATCTTCTTTTAAGGAGTCCTTGTACCTGTAAACATCCAGAGTAAATGACTCAGTACTGAATGGTTCGGGTACCACCATTCCTCTACCAATCTGGAGTTTAAGTCGGTCGTAACCAAGGCTCTTGATTATCTGAAACAGGAAATTAGAAAAAGCGGGCCTTTAAAACTAGCTACTGTACCAACAACGAACTCTCAAGTGCACTGTTCAGCCCCGAGCGCCGCTGCCAAATAGCCTCGCTGTGGGCCGGTTTCAGTTTTTCAAAACTAACCCCCTTTCCCGTCCGGAGCCCAAGAACCTCACTAGCTCTCACGAATCTAAGCGACCCCGCTCTCCGAGTCGAGAAAAGAACCGGTGCCGCTCAAACCAGAGCAGGAACAGACTTGGAAAAAGAAGTCACAAACTTGGAGCGGGGAGCGACCAAGGAACAACTTCGTTCTGCCTCAGGGGCTGGACCGCGAGAACCGTGAGCCCCGGGGAGAGGACGGGCTCCGGAGACGCCGCGTCGCCGGCCGCCAGGGTAACCTGAGGAGAATGGCGTGGGCTCGGGCCAAGCGCGACCTGGACAGAACAGGGACCGGCGGCACGCTAAAGGCGCCCGGACAGCGGGTTCGGCGGGCTGAGGCGCCCGGCACCGACAGCGGGGCACACAGACCCGCGAGCCGAAGACAGGCGAGGCGAGGCGGGCCGGGCCGGGCAGCTGCCAGAGCCTCAGCTCGCAGGGGCGGAACCGCTGGAAGGAGGGGCGAAGGCGGAGGACGCGTAGGCGGAGAATGGGCGGCGAGGGGGGAAGCCGGGGAAAAAGGAGGAGCCGCAGAAAGGACCCCGAGTAGCGGGGAAGCCTGAGGAGGGCCCAGCTGGGCGTCAGGAGGGGCCGGCAAAGGGCCGGAGGCACCAGGGGTAAGAGTTGCGGGGGTTTCTTTCCGAGCCGCTGCGGTCAGGCAAGGTTACCGAATTAGCAGTAAGCCTGGCGGCCAGCTGCGAGCGAAGCGCTGCGAGCCACCCGGCCGCCGGCTCGCCCGCCCCACTCACTTGCAGACTGTCGCGCGCCGACACACACGCAATGAGGTCGTCAAAACTGGTGGTCCCTACAGTAACGAACACGCACTTCATCGCGCGGGTTCCGCCAGCCCAAAGCGCAAGGGCCGGATGTGACGTATGGAGGCCACGCGGTCTGCGGCAGCCACGCGCTGTGGGGGAGGCGGAAGTCAGCTGGGCCCGCCGGGGGACGGCGGCACGCTGGGCTGTGTCACTGGTGGGGTGGAGCCAAAGATTGAGTGCCAGCCACTGTTTTAAAACCTTAACCTTTTTCCATTTCAGTGGTGACTCTCTAGTATCTAGGGCCCTGTAACGTCTCTTGGAAACTCCAGAGAATTAACCTACATTAGCAAATATTATTTGTAAACTAGAGGCCATAATGCTTGAAGCCTAGATCTATAATCCATTGGACCCTTCTACTGAACCATTTAAAATGTAAAATTGTACATTAACGTGATAAAATACCACACAAGAATTGCACTTAGGCAGGCAGGCGAAACCCCCTTCTTTTTCCTACCACCATCATACTATTATAAAGATCATTGTTCACTCCATCTCCTAGTGTTTTCTGTACTTCCTACTTAAAATCTCACTTTAGCTCATGTTTATGCTTTGCCCTGCCTGGATATATACAGAAGAGAAGCTGTGAGAAGAAGTAATTTTAAGAAGGAAAAGGCTTGGAAGTGAATTGGCCCCAGAACATAGTCTGAGAAGACTCTTAGACTTATTTCTACAAGATGTTTCTTTTAAATCTTGTAGCTTGGGCAATTGTCTTTTTGAAGAGTCATATGTTGCTATTCTTTTTTTGAAGCCAAATTTCACAAATTAATGATACAATGAAACTACAGTTTAAAAGTAACAATAAATATAGGAAGGTCATGGTTGAATAATAAAAAATAAGCACAATCATATTTTCTGCCCAATAAGGGAATGAAATATGAATATTTATTGAAATATAAAGACAAAGATATTCAAAAATACTACCTGTCCTAAAAATATCTAGGACTTATGGTAGCCAGGCCCCTTGAGAGTTTAATACCCCATCATTTTTAGTGACCAACATAATGTAAACTCTGATTAGGCCCTTGTTTTCATGCATCTGCACTTCTACAATTCCCAGTAGGAGAGCTAAATGCCAATGGACTGCCAGTGGGTATAATGTGGGTACATTCCCCATTTCCCACCTCGAACTTATTTAATTGGAAAAATAATAGCCTCTCTTATCAGGCTGACCCTAGATGCATAGCTGAGTTGTTTTTCTCCATCTTTTTGACATATCATGCCACCTGGGCTGATGTTCAAGCATAGTGAATGTTTTTGCTCACAGCCAAGGAATGCCATATGGTTATTGAAAAGGCAAGAGAAGAAGCCCATCAGTTTCATTTTGAGAGTGGAAATAACTGCCCTGAATGTACTGATGCTATCCCCACGGTTGAGCCAAACTGGAACGTAAACCAGCAGTCCCCAACCTTTTTGGTCCCAGGGGCTGGGTTTCATGGAAGACAATTTTTCCATGGATGGCGGACAGGGGTGGAGGGGGGTGGGGGGCAGCAGGCAGGCAGGGTGGAGGGGGTGGTGGTAGAGCTCAGGTGGTGATGTGTGGCCCTGTTTTCCTAACAGGCCACCAGACTGGTACAGGGCCATGGCTCAGGGGTTGGGGAACACAGATGTAGACGATGGAGGATTGCTCGGGCTTGAGCATTATACAAATTGTATTCTGGAGGGATTAAGGAAAGAAGTCCCCCAATTGAAAAGCCTCAGTAAAGTTCAGGAGGTTCAGCAACCACCCCAGGAGGACCCCTCCCAGGTTTGGGACCAGTTATAGCAGGCACATAGGTAATAAACCAATGCTAATCCCAAAGCCCTTGAGAATCAGGGAATAATGAACATTTTAAGACAAGTAAAGGTTGAAAAAAGGTCAAATTAATGTTTTACAAGTTGTCTCTCTAAAACTCCCACCCTTTTTGGGAATTAAAACCTGCATCCCTGCCAGAGGCCAGTAATCAAAGGGGCAGAAAGATGTTCTTGCCTTTTGTTTTCTAGTATCTTAAACCATAGGAGATGGCTCAACAGAATTGTTCTGTTCATGGTCAGGAGATGAAATTGTTATCACTGGAGAGAAGGTTGACCAAAACCACCAAATATAGTTAACAATAGCTTGAAGCCACATGTGACTCTGGTCACGTAGACCCGAGCCCAACTGCCGAAAACTCCCCTATTAAAAAGCCCTGTTTTGATTTGCATTTCTCTAATGATTAGAGATGTTGAGCATTTTTTCATATGTTTGTTGGACATTACTCTGTCTTCTTTTGAAAAGTTTCTGTTCATGTCCTTTGCCCACTTTTTCATGGGGTGGTTTGATTTTTTCTTGTTGATTTTCCTGAGCTCTATATAGATTCTAGTTAGCAGCCCTTTATCAGATATGTAATATGTGAATATCTCCCATTCTGTAGGTTGTCTGTTTGCTCTCATGATAGTTTTCCTTGGCTGTGTAGAAGCTTTTTAATTTGATCAGGTCCCATTTATTTATTTTTGTTGTTGCTGTGATTGCCTTTGGGGTCTTCTTCATAAATTTTTTGCCTAGGCCAATGTCTATAAGAGTTTTCCACACATTTTCTTCTAGAATTCTTACAGTTTCATGCCTTAGTTTTAAGTCTATTATCCACCATTAGTTGATTTTTTTGAGAGGTGAAAGATACAGATCCTGTTTCAGTTTTATACATGTGACTATCCAATTTTACCAGTACCACAATGAGATATCACCTATCTCCAGTGAGAATGGCCTTCATCAAAAAGTCCCAAAACAATGAATGTTGGCATGCATGTGGAGAGATAGGAACACTCCTACACTGCTGGTGGGACTGCAAACTAGTATAACTTCTGTGGAAATTAATATGGAGATACCTCAAGGAGCTGCAAGTAGAACTACCTTTTCATATAGCAATCCCATTACTGGGCATCTACCTGAAGGAACAAAAGACATTCTATAAAAAAGACATCTGCACTCAAATGTTTATAGCAGCACAATTCACAATTGCAAAGATGTGGAAAAACCCAAGTGCCCATCAATATACGAGTGGATTAAAAAAATGTGGTATATGTATACCATGG